>JBCEWC010011128.1:0-16988 GCA_038996855.1 Solanum aculeatissimum
TAGAAAAAACCTCTATAAGTTATACCTAAAACATAAAAATAAAGAAATGATTAATTTTTATCATAAAATCAGCAAATCAAGGCATAGTTCATATTTTTGTGAAATTAAATATTTTTCCATTTTTTACCCTAGAATGAGTTTAGGTCACTTTTGTACTAAATGAACCCTCTCCGTGACACTGAGAGGACGCAGATACTTCTAGAAATGCAAAATTTTTATGAAAAATTAGTTTTCAATACGGTTGATCTGAAAATCTAAAGAGACCATTTTTCTATAGAATTTTGCCTCCTGATTAAGAATCCGCTTTGGATTTGCAAAAAACAATATAGATGATATGTTAGGCAAGGAATCTTTTATAAGGTCCGTCGAAGACATTTGAGAGGTGTTACAAAATATAACCCTTGAAAATATTTGTCCTTGAATGGTGAAACCTCCCTCATGGTTAAAGACTTTGGGATGTTGAAAGCAAAAAAAATACGTCAAGAATTGGTTCCACGAGACAGTCTACGGCCCATGAAGTGATCCACGACTCGTGGATAGTCTCAAAGAAATGGGAAATGAGAAATGACTTTTTAAGGGAACATTTGAAGGATTTACGAGACCTAAAGCATGAGTCGTAGGAGGATCTACCACTCGTGAAAGGGGCCCTAAGGGCCAAAATTTGTCTAAGGCAAGGAAGAGTTTACGAGGAGACTCCATAACCCGTGTAAGTTTCACGAGTTGTGAGGGGGTTTCGTAGGATGTTCCAGTGGCCCATGTTTGGAAGATCCCTTATCCACGAGAGGCTTCACGACTATTGGAATGGTCCACAACCTGTAATTGGAGTTTCATGGATCGATCTGGCCAGGTTTTTAAAAGGGGGGAAACTAACCTTTTTCACTCTTTTGCACTTAATCCTCGTCGTTTTACTCCTCTAAGATCCCCTTATTTGCCTTTTCAATCCTAATTCTCTCATTCTTCCTCTCCCAAAACTCTTTTTCTTCCTCTCCCAAAACTCTTTTAAGTCCCGAACACTCTCAAGCCTCCTCCAAGATTGCAAGTAAGAAGGCCAAGCTAGGGTTTTGGATTCTCACTAATTCCTCCAAGGTTTTCCACCTCTTATAAGGCAAGGTATGTGGGATTAATTCATGGGGATTCTTTCACCCATGGATCCAACCCTCTTCTCATTATCAAAGTCTCATGATTTTATTTTAGCTATGATAGTTATGGGTAAACTCTATTATGCATTATGTATACAAGTTAAGTTCGGATTCTTCAAGTATTGACTAATTATGCATGAATATTTATTGAAGACTTCTTGTTGGGAGTGTTTAATTAATTAATTAATTTATTTATTATCTTTCACCTTCTCCTAATATTATAAAGATTATGTTATCTTTTGTAGTATTTGTTGTATTGCCTCTTTAATAAGGTCTTTGTAGTTTAGAGATATGAAGAGTTCACTTGGGGATGGAAATGAATTTGGAAGAAGTTGGCGTTGAAGATTTTCTTTATTTGTGTTATTTTTTTAATTTTTATTTTGTTTCGAGTTGTATTATTGTAAATACTATAATAATAATGAAACTTGGGGATTAGCTAAAGGGGAGAGGGAATATGTGCTAACTATTTTTACTTTGTCAATTATTTGCCTTGGTTTAATTTTTTTTAGAATAGTTAGGTGATGTCACCTCTTTTAATTGGCGATCCTAAGTTTAGGATCTAGTACATATTTGCTAAAAAATGAAATGTGATATATTGTTATTTTGTTCATTGAATAACTTAATTTAGAGTATAATATGACATAGCATAAAAAGTGATTTGCAAATCTTATCAAGCATGTTAAAAAAGGTATGTTGTAGGTTTTAATGTGTTCCATTCTCTTTTTTTCAAGCACATTTAAAAAGTATGTTTTACGTTTTAACATGTTTCATCCCCTTTGTCTCAAGCATGCTAGTTAAGAGGTATTCATAAGATTTTATATACTAACTGCTCTTATTAATTATTTTGTTTGACGATGCATCCAATTAGGAGCCATGAAATTATTTTTAGTCTAGAACCAACCAAATTAGAAGTCCAATACCCCTTGGACCTTAGGATGGGACAACAGGTACTTTAGAGATGTTAGAATTTTTTTATTTTTTCAAGTATATTTTTAGGTTAAAAAAGTATCCTAGGAAAGGTAGGAATAAATAGGACTCTTGGACATAATGTAAATAACATGAGCTTAAAAATAGGACAAAACTTTAGTTTTTGTCCTTTGGCTAACAAGTCAAGTGACCCATAAATGATAAAACTCTAATTTCGTCTTCTGAATAATAAAGTCGAGTACTGATCCAAGTGAATGAACTTTTTCTTAGTTTTAGTATTTTCTCCTTCTGTTTTTTTTTTTAACTATTTGAGATAGTTTAGTTGTTTACTTGTCTAATTTGTTATCGTATCTGTTTGTTTTAATTCTGTCTTATTTTATTCTGATCACTTAGATATTTATTTAGAATTATTTTTTAAAATTGAGGCCTTGCTTGTAACTTTTTTCATTCCCACATAAAATGCGAGATACGATCGAGACCCACATATGTGGACCCTAAAGGTGTCTAACACCTTCCTTTTGAGGTAATTTGAATCCTTACTCATTTTTTGGTGGCTTTATAGCCCATAGTTTTATAGGCTAAAATGGTTCCCTAATGCACCTTATTTCGTTAAGTGGTAACTCTTCAACTCTTCAATTTCGATAAAAAGTTGTTCTCACATCGTACATCTCATTTTGTGAAAAATGGGGTGCAACACCCGACATTTCTTTATAATTTGAAGTGAAGACATCTCTGTATTCTTTTAGTATGTTGATATAAGGGACTTATTCATCAATTTCTAGAAAGGCGCTTAAGTAAGTCGGCATTGAGTCCTCATCAGTGCCAAAGTTAACTTCCTTTAAGGCATCTATTGCATCTCCAACATCTTCTTCTTATGGGTCATTGTCATTGATTGACATATAAAAGCACCAGGGAGGCAATATCCTCTAGCTCTCTGTCAATCTTCCTTTGATATGTGACATCGAGCTCGCTCAGGGTTGTAATGTGATATAAAGAGCCCATATATCTTCATTTTGCTCGTACTCCTTGGTGTAAATCATGGTGTGAATCTTTGCCTTTAGTGCCTCTTAGTATGAAATCATATGTTCCACTCTTCACTTTATCCTAGAGTGAATTGTACTTTGGATATCTTTTTTGATCATAGGTGAAGCAAGTTTCATCACCCTTAAGTAACTTTTTCGACATTTGTTATTCTTTTTCTTTAATTATCCTAGCCTCTCAAATACAGAAGTTCTTGTAGTGGGTCTTCCAAGTCGATCAAAGATAGAAAACCTTTTGTTAGAAGAAGCAGACTCATCTTCTATGGTGACATAATTATTACTTGATCTTCTTAAGGAGATAGGGACGGGTGGTGGTTGTCTATAGCCTAAACCTTCACGTGCTTTCCTGGTTATATCATATGCTGGAAGTTTGCCTAATTTAGATGGTTCTTTAGGGTTGTATCCAACCTTTCCAAATAACTTGTAAGCATTTGGATCAAAGTCTTTATACATTTTGTAGAGAGTGGCATATCCTGAGGTAGATTTAGAGCCACAAACTTTCCCAGTAGCTTTGAAGACAAGTTGATTACATCAATGCATTTGATAGGAAGAGTTAGCCCTCCAAGTATATTTCCTTGAACATGTCACGACCAGGATAGGGAGCCTAGATGTGACATGGCGAAAGAGGACCCGAAGGGCCTCAATCAAGTCATCATAGCATCATTACACTCATCATCGATTCATAAATGCGGAAGCTAAACATGTAGCACATAAGTTCTAGGGATTTGAAGAATTGGGACTCAAGCTATGGGGACAATACGGGAATGGGATAAGCATGCTTGCACATAGCACATAGTGATTCATCATACTCAACATTCAAGTCATTATCATAAAATGAGAACATGATCATAAATCAAACGAAATAGAATCATATTACACAACCAAATATCCAACATACGAGTCAAATATACAAGAGTAAGGATTTGTGTCCAACAATGCCTCTACATAGATAAGTGGGGCCTCGATATGTTTGAGGCTCACCCTCAAGTCAAACAAAGTAAATACATGAAAGTAAAGAGGTAGATAGACGGTGGCTATTGCCCTTGAACAATAGGGCTCACCACTAGCAATTCTTCATTAGAGTATCAAGCGTCGTCCGGTAGAATGTAATAATCACCCTCGATCCCTAAGTATGCGGGCATGCAATGCACATGACAAGTACAACATGCCCAAGCGACATGACAAGGGGACAATATATGAAAGGATTGCACGTAGCCAAAAAGTAATATAACAATATACTATTCCATGATGTATGAGATGCAATCCTATGTTCATATATAGCGGGTATGTAACCTCAACCGACAACGTGAGTGACCCGAACGTGCCACTATCCGGATCCGGCCTACTTGCCAGGTAGAACCCATGACACTCTTAAACAAGGGATAAACATGACATGAAATCCCTATCCGGGGATTTATATACCCATAGTGGCACATGGTTTGACGGAATAGGCGGGGCCTTAGAACTACCCCATTTTTCCACCTATTCCCTCGGTGTTATGTCTCATCCCACGAGAATATGTACATATACATATATACATGCATCATTCAAACAAGAGACAACATTCTTTGAAAATCATGCATCATTAGTCATGTCAAAACCGTTATTCATGAATCATATACATGCTTAGGCCATAGGCCTACAAGAGTTTCCAAAACATTTCATGATCATTCCATGTCAATGCAACAGAGTAGCTCATATACATGGGCTTTCAAGCAAGCATCATTACATGTCATTATAGTGCAAGCACCCATTATGCTCAAAGAGCCATGGCATGGGACATTGTGATCACAAGTCATAACATTACATGAACATGAGTTTAAATCAAGAGTTTCAATCATGGATTCCATAGGAACAATAAACATGCACATGTCATGAATGAGATACAAGAACATGGATAATGTTATCAATACTTTATTTTACAATTTGAAAGACAATTGATCATAAAACGTGTTGAAATCCATGAATAAGTCATAATGCAAGTTACTCATGCTTAATTAAATCATGAAATTGAGCATGCAAGTTGATCAATGAGGGTTTCAATAATCATCCATGAATTCAAGGTCAAATTCATGTTTAAATCACCTAAAAACTACAGCACTCAAGTCCCAACAGTAATATACAACAATATTGGAAGAACCCATAACTAATTGAAAGCTTAAAATAAAATTTAAAGAGTTAGGGTTCATAGGGTCTTCATGGATGAAAGAGGATCCTTGAATCAAGTCCCACATACCTTAATTCCACAAATACTTGCAAGGTCAAACTTAGTCAAGGTATTCTTCCCCGAATTCTCCAAACTTTCTTCAATGGAGGCCAAGAGAGTCTTCAAATCTCAAGAGTGAATGTAGGAGAGTTTTAATGGATGAATGAGGGTTTGGGGAATGTTTTAGGGGTTTAGGAGACTTTAGGGTACCAAAGAGGGGCTTAAGGAAAAGTTAAATAACGAAATTACCATTAATAAAATGCAACTTTTCGAGACTAAGCAGAGTCAAACGGTGCTACAGTGCCCCGTCACACTGCCTCACGGACGGTTTCACCTCCCATCTCACCACACTTAGCCAAAATTTCAACGCGAACTCTTGGAGGACTTTCTAGAACACTTGACGGACACCTTTGATGGACCGTTTGGAGGTTGACTGGCCGTGTAAGGGTCCCGTGACCCTTTCCTTAGACTCCTAAACTCACCCATGGCTTGGCAAAGTGGGACAGTACATGGGTCGTCCAAGATCAAACGGACCGTTCAAGGTTCCGTGTCTCAACACTTGTCTCATGGGGTAGTTCCTGGCCACCCCTAGCTCACTGGAGCACCCCACACGGACCATGACATGTTTCATGGACCGTGGCCCTGCCCTTAGCCACTTTTTTGAGCCTATCTCCAATGTCTTCCAAATTTCAGACAGTCTCACATAACTCCCTCATCCAAACTCCGAATCGAGTGAAACCTGTTGTGTTGCAAAGCTAACTCAAAGAGATTCAATTTTATATATATCATCCCACATGTTTAATCCCGAATCCAAAGTTGTGACCGTTTGAAGTACATTGCCCAAACTATCCCTCTAAGCCACCAACTAGCCCATTTTGCGTTCGACCACTTAAACTCAACCCGTGGTTACCAAAACTCAACCATGACCAGTAGTACATCATATAAGGTCAACCATAAGGATATTTCAAAACATTTCGGGTTGTTACAGAACATTAGATAATTCACCCGCCTCTTTCTTTACCTTCAAAACAAAAGACGCTACAGAAGCTGACTTCTTTCTCAAGGAAATGATATACCCGTTATTTGTAAAGGAATCAAAAACCTCAATATTAGCCTTAACATTTGCAACAACCACATCAGTTCTTTTTCTTGCAAGCTAATCGGACTTAGTCGATTTAACAAGTTAAGTTTTATCTCCTTCATTATTGTGACACCCCTTATTTGGAAAAGTATGGAAAATGCAAAGTTGTAGAAATGTTGAATTGTACTGGTATTATGAGCCCATCTATGGCCCATGGATTGAACCATGGGTTATGTACATGCTTCGTGGTTTGGTTCATGGGTTGGTAAAAAATTTTAACACTGGAGGTTGGTGTACGAAGGCACTCTATGATACGTATATGGAATTATGTCTTGTAGATAGGTCGTAATTGAACTCCGAAGAATGAATTTTTTTTATTCTTGGGGGGCATCTATGATGATTGAGTACAACTCGTAAATGGAAGTACGAGTCATAGAAAGGGTCCATACATGGATATTGTAATGACCCTGAAGGTATTTTTTTACTTTTTTAGTAAAATTATCATTTTACACCTCCCATTAGCAGTCTTAAGTCATGATTGATTGATTGATTTCCAAAGTTGGTTTTCGAGAATTTTATAAAAATTGAAATTTTGCCAAAGATTGGATTTTTGATGTTTGAATTTAAATTTTAAAATTTTGAGTCATCTAGAGATTTGAGTATAAGAACGAAATTCCAATGACTGCATCAGTTTCAAAATATAGAAATTGACCTAGGAGATTTGTCAAAATTAGATTTGGAGTTATTACATGGATTTTAGGTCCAAATTTAGAAATGGAGTTTAAGTTTGAGCTTGGATTGACTTTGGTCAATATTTTAAGTTTTGGTTTTCGAATTAATTTCTTTTATTGTTCCAATGCTCTCGAGAGGTGATTTTAGTGCTAAAAATAACGTTTTAATAATTTTTGAATGCCTTGGAGTTGTTTTGATGTTTCAAGTGGCCTAAGTTAGAATTTAATGCGCTTAATTGAGTTTTGGGTCAAAGAGGCCTTGGATTAAATTTTTGTCGATTCCATTGAGTTTGGAACATCAAACTTAGTGGAATTTCATAAATAATTTGTTTTACAGGGTTCTAAATGAATCTCGATGGTTGATTTTGAGTTTTGAATTTGATTGAAAGAGTTTTTGTTGTATTCTGATCCAGGCCTTACTATAGCGAAGGCATGACCGCTTGAGCGACCTCACTACAGAGAGGTGTCGCTATAGTTGCATTGGAAAGGGGTTTTCAGACCCCTGTGCACTAATATTTTAATATTTCCTCCATTTTAAAACTTTGTGAGCTCGACTTGGAAGTTTTTGGATTAATTTTTTGTAGATTTTTTATTGAAAAAAGTATTTTTTTTACCTCCCTAATCATTATCCATTAGATAACCCATGATTTTAACATCAAATTTGAAAGATTCAATTGAGGAAATTGAGTAGTTTATGAACTTTGAGATTTTTATAAAATTGATGATCGTGAACTCATTTCAACTCTATTTTTGAATTGGTTTTTCCTATTGGTTTTCTAATCCTGAGAGGAACAATTTCATCTAAAATATTCTAAATTTTGAGATGGGCTTTTAAAGTGAATTTTTAGATAATTTAATATTTTTCCCGAATTTCTTGATTTTGGTGTTGTTAGTTTTGTATTGTGATTGAAAATTTAGTTCCAATTAGATTATGGTGCTTCAAATTCATTTTGGAGGGAAAATATTTCTCATTAGAGTGATTTATTGGCTAAATTGAGGCAAGTGGATTCTAACTCTTTTTGAGTTTATTGAACTTAGTATTTTCTATCAATGTCAAACTTGGGGATTAGTTAATAATTTTAGTGGATATGATTTGGGTAATAAAATATGGAAGTGATGACATATGTAATATGAAATGTGAAACTATGTGTAATTGTAATTGATCAGGACTTGTGAATTGATATTGTGAGTTGGGCTTGTATGCCAAAAGTTGAGAATGTAAAAGTATTCATTTTGTTCTACTTGTTGAAATTTTATTCATGATACATAGAATTGTCCAATGAAGTACTTTATATGAAATGTTGATCTAAATGCATACTTGAAATATTATTTACTTTGTTAAACTAAGTGTTGTGAAATGTGGTCTAAATAATGAATTATCCTATGTTATATGATGGAAATTCAATTATTGAAAAACATTGAGCTATGGTATGATGTGTTTATCATGTAATGTATTGATGACGACATAAATGTTGAAAGGACAATGGAAGCAATTGATGATTCATAAATAAATGGTTTATGTGAACATCTTGCTTATTCTTATATTTATGTAAGTGATTGATAATTCATGAATAAAGGATATATGTAAACATCTTGCTTATTCTTATACTTGTTGAATTGATTATTGTGTTGTGATGATATATACTTGTTTGATGTCCCAAAGAAATGAAAAGCCAATAGAAAATAGTTCTGACTAGATATGAAAGTAACTGTCAATGGGAAAAGGTTTTGGCTGATACTTAGTCCATATGTTTCCCCAGTGGGTTCTAGTCTGATTATATTTGTAGATGTGTAGCTAGGAAAGACATGCATCATGATTGTTTATCATTTTCTTCACATTGCTTGCATTTCATTCCATTTCATATCACTCCTCTCTTGAAGTTGATGTATGTACTAAAATGTGATATATTAAATGACTTGAATCGTGTATATTGTTTAGATTGAACTATTGAAATGGTTTGATACATATTCATGACTCGAATCTTGTACATTATTTGGATTGAACTATTGAAAAGTTATGACATATGATGAATGACTTGAGCGTTGTATATTATGAAGATTGGACTATTGAGACACTGTGATATGAGATTGTAAATGTCTATATTCTCAATACTATATATGATGTCCCTTCCTGCATGCAGGTTTTGTAGTTCGGAGGTATGTGCTTAGGATGGAAGGAGTGTTTAGTTCTTTATTCTCTACCTGTGATTAGGTCTACCTTTTGGGTACCTTGATACTCATCCTTGTTTTTCTAGACATGTGTGTAGATTGTGAGCCTGGATCCTATTGAGGTTCTTCATTTACTTCTTGGACCGTGCTATTGACATCTCTGAGGTAGTTACTTGTTGTTCCAGCATACCCTTAAGACTATTAGATATTTTACTAGTTTTGTTCTATTTGAGAGTCAAAGACTATTGAAAATTGTATCATTTCTTCTTACTCTGATAAATTAGATACTTGTACCTGGTGATAACTAATTCTGGATAGTTTGGTCAGATTTATACCTTATAACCTTGTTATTATTAAGTTATGTTGCTTTAACTTATGTATTATCTTGTTTCATGTTATCGTGATCAATTTAGGCTAACTTGTCTCGGTGAGATAAAGACAAGTGTCATCACCTATAAAATTAGATAATGATAATTTGGTATTAGAGCCCCAGGTTGATAGGCCTCACATGTGTACAAGCTTAGTCAAATACAGTCTCAAGGATTAGCATAGAGACGTTCATTGATTATCTTTGAGAGGTTATGGAGACTGGTAGGAAATTCCTTGTTTACTTCTTTCAATTCTGTAATGCATGGAGTCTTAACTCAGTACTAAGTGTAGCGTGTTCTTTTTACAATGCAAAGGACTAGAGCATCAACATCTGCTAGGGTAGAGGCATCCCTTAATACTTTTATTGAGGTTTAAGTTAGGGGTAAGGCTATGGATAAAGTTGGAAACCGAGGAAGGGGCTATGGTCGAGGAGCAGCACCGACTCAAGACTATAAAGGGGTATCTCCCCCGATCCCAAGCTAGAGATTTGACGAGGTTAGGTCCCTCTAGAGTATGCAGTTGCATCACTATAATAGGATATTTTGCTAAGAATTTTGGATGTACTTTAGAGCATTGCACAGACAGGTGTGCCGCACGTACACTGGGAGGTTCATAGACCTGGGCAGATGGATAGGCTCCCATTCAGGGTCCTACTATTCATGCTCAAGTGCGAAAGCCACCACTAGTTCCTACACAAGTATAGATTGTTCTTGAGCCATTACTTGTAGTTGATGATCAGTTGAGCTACAAGCACTTTTAGAAGATGAAACCATCCTAGTTTTAGGTTCGTAAAGGTGAGTATGCTTATGAGTTCTTGACTTTTTTTCATGAGATATTGGAGGTCGTTGGCCAAGTTGATCCTCAGGATGTTAGATTTATTGCTCTTTAGTTTAGAGGTGCCACTAGAGAGTGGTAAAGGACATATATGAGGTCTTCACCAATTAGATCCCCTCTACTAGAGTGGGGTGTATTCTCAAAGGTATTTTAGGATTGGTTCATTCCTTGGAGCATTTGGGAGGAGAGGCAGATGAGATTTGAGAGTTTGACTCATGGTGGAATGATGATTGCTGAGTATGAAGCCCGATTTTATCAGTTGTCACACCATTCCATATCATTGATTCTTATTGAGGAGGAGAGAGTCCATAGATTTGTG
The DNA here is from genome assembly GCA_038996855.1 of Solanum aculeatissimum. Taxonomy (NCBI): domain Eukaryota; kingdom Viridiplantae; phylum Streptophyta; class Magnoliopsida; order Solanales; family Solanaceae; genus Solanum; species Solanum aculeatissimum. The sequence continues at coordinate 10,816 of JBCEWC010011128.1, forward strand.
AGAGTCTTTGTTCTCTATCAAATCCTATGTATTCAAGTCAGCTCGCAAAGGAGCCTCCTTCCAGACTATGGAAAGTACCACTAAGGAGGCAGAGTTGATAGTTTGAGTGGATTTTGAGGGTTCTAAAATGGCTCAAGCTTTTGGACATTATTGTGACACTTGTTCATGGGGTAGAGGATTTCATTAGAGTAGTAGTACATCACAACACTGGGGTTCAGTGTATGCTTTATTGACAGCTATAAAGGGTTGTTTCGATTCATCTAGTGGCTAGAGATCCAAAAGTTAGGGTGGTTACAACATTCCTCCTAGTTCTTCTTATCATCAGCCTACTCTAATGTCTTATTATGCTTATGGAGATCCTAGTCACATGCTTAGAGAATATGACTTTTAGACACATTCAAGGTCATACCATACCTTTTCAGTAGCACCATACCTGTTAGGGATTTAACACCACTAGTTAGTGCTCCAACACCACCGTTTAGAGGGCATGGAAGAACTCAGTTAGGTAGAGATGGTCGTACTCCTAGTAGGGGTATTGGTGATGCAACGATTCATTCAGTTGGTAGAGGCACAAGTAAGTCAGGTAAAGGTCGTGGTGTTATACTTTTTGGGGTAGACCCGAGGCAATGGCCTCATATGTAATTATTATAGGTATTCTCCCAGTTTTTCATTAGCCACCATCAATGTAGTTTGATCCTTGCTCTACTTATTCATATGTATCCACTTACTCTCTTATATGTTTAGCTTATTATGTGAAAGTATGCTTGTGCTTGTGGATGTTTCTACCCCAGTAGGAGAGCCTTTAATGGTGGATCAAGTGTACTAATCCTGTCCTATGTCTTTTGAGTGTTATGATACTTGGGTGGACATGATTATTCTTGATATGGTAGATTTTGATATTATTTTGGGTATGGATTGACTATCTTTGAATAATGCTATTCATGATTGGTTTGCTAAGGTGATTACTTTTGTTGTGCCTGGTGGACCCCGGGTTGAGTGGAAAGGTTCATGTGGTTTTTATGCAAGCAAGGTTATTTCTTATGTCAGGCTCAGAGATTCATTGATAGGGGTTATTTATCCTACATAGCCTTTATTTGCAATACTAGTGTTAATTCATCTTCTATGGAGTGTATTCCAATATTTCTTTAGTTTATGGATGTCTTTCCTACAGATCTCCCAGGAGTCCCTCCTAACAAGGGCATTGATTTCTCCATTGAAGTTAAGATGGGCAGTAAGCTCATTTCTACTCCTCCCTACCATATGGCTTTTGCTAAGTTAAGGGAGCTAAATGATCAGTTTCACGACTTGTTGAGCAAGGGTTCATTCGACCTAGTGTGTTACCATGGGGAGCTCTAGTTATACTTGTGAAGAAGAAGGATAAGTTGATGAGAATGCGTATTGACTATAGATAATTGAACCCGGTGACCGTCAAGAACAAGTACCTCTTCTTAGGATTGATAGGTTGTTTGACCAGCTTCAGGGTGCAGTGGTATTCTCTAAGATTGATTTGAGGTTAAGGTATCACTAGCTAGTTGAGGATTAGACTATTCGATATTCCTAAGACCACCTTCCAAATAAGGTATGGCCACAAGTTTCTTGTCATGTCATATGGTTTTACCAATCCACCTGCCGCACTTATAGAGATGATGAATGTAGTATTTTGACCTTATTTTTATTCTTTTATGATGTATTGATTGATGATATTTTGGTCTATTCCAAGACCAAGGCCAATAATGTTTCACATTTGAGGGTTGTGCTTTTGAGGCTCAGGGAGGAGAGGTTGTATGCTAAGTTCTCTAAGTGTGAGTTTTGGCTCAGTTCGATAGCATTTTTAGTGCATGTGGTGTTCAAGGACGGTATAAAGGCTTATCCGATGAATATTGAGGCAGTGAAAGAATAGACTAGACCTACTTTAGCTATAGATATCCATATTTTTCAGGTTAAGTTGGGCATTATTCGGCACTTTGTGTAGGCCTTTTCTACTATAGCAACTCCATTTACTAGGATCACTCAGAAGAATGTAGCCTTTGTTTGGTTAGAGGAGTGAGACAAGAGCTTCAAAATGTTCAAGGACTTATTGACTATCGCGCCTGTCTTATCCTTGCTTGAGGAAGGCCTTGACTTTAATGTGTATTTTGACGCGTCAGCTTGTTTGGCAGGTGTATTGATACAGAAGGGGAAAGTGATTACCTATACTCAAGGAAACTGAAGATCCTTGAGAAGAATTATCCTACCCAGGATTTGGAGTTAACGATGGTTGTCTTTGTCTTAAAGTCGTGGTGGTACTATCCATATGGGGTTTATTGTGAGATCTTTAGTGATCACCATAGCTTACAGTATATCATTAGCCAGAAAGATTTGAATCTGAGGTAGAGGAGATAGATTAAGCTTCTGAATGACTATGATTTGACCATCCTATACCATCTGAAAAAGGCCAATATAGTGGTTGATGCCTTGAGTAAGAAGATTTATAGCATGGACAGCCCTGCAATCATATGGGTAGAGGAGAAACTGTTGGCTAGATACATTCAAAGGGTGGCCAACAGGTTAGGGATGCTTCAGCTAGTTTATGCGAATGGTATGTTATCTTTCTTAAAGGGACAATCCTCTTTGATGGATCAGATCTATTATTGTTAGTTTGAGGATGAGAGGTTGTATCTAATTCGAGACAAAATGGCTAGGGGTGAATCCATGGAGGATGTACTTAATGTCAATGAGGTTTTGAGGATTGGGAGCCAAATTTGTGTGCCTAAGGTAGGTGACTTGATTAGGTTGATAATTCAAGAGGCTCATTATGCTAGATATTCCATTCATCTTGAAGTAACGAAGATATACAATGATTTGAGCCAGCACTACTATTGGTGTGGCATGAAGAGGGATACAACTGAATTTATGTCCAAGTGTTTGACCTGCCAACAGGTTAAGTGTGAGAATCAGAGGCTAGGGTGCAAGTTCTAGAGGATGCCTATTTCTACTTGGTAATGAAAACATATTATGATGGACTTCGTAGTTGGTATACCCACTACTATGGGTGAGTTTTACTCTATTTGGGTTATTGTGGACTGGTTCCCCACATCTGTGCGCTTCATTCCGGTAAAGGTTAGGTTTACAACGAAAATTGTGGCTCAGTTATATATTAGTTAGATCTTGAGTCTAATTGGTGTACTAGTTTCCATATCATCAGACTGAGGTTTTTTATCCACTTCCCATTTCTAAAAGGCCCTGCATCACGGTTTGGGCACTCGGTTAGACTTGAGCACTATGTTTTATCCTCAAACAGATAGGCAGTCTGAGAGGACTATTCAATTTTAAAGGATATGCTGCAGGAATGTATCATTGACTTTAGTGCTAGATAGGATCAACATTTGCCTTTAGCGGTGTTTGCTTACAACAACAATTATCATTCCAACATCCAGATGGCTCCTTTAGAGGACATATATGGTTGTAGATATAGATAATCCATAGGTTGGTTTAATTATATTGCGATGGATGGTCTTGCCACGGACTTGCTAAGAAATTCTATGAAGCAGGTTCATTTGATTCACAGTCGGTTGTTGACAGCTTAGAGTCATCAAAAGAGTTCTGCTATAGATCTATTCGACCCTTATAGTTCATACAGAATGATAGAGTTCGGCTGAGAATCTCACCCATGAAGGGTGTCATAAAGTATGGGAAGAAGGGCAAGCTCAGCCATAGATTTATTGGCCCTTATGAGATTCTAGAGAGAATGGGTGACGTGGCCTACAGACTTGCCTTGCCACCTAGTTGGTCTTCGATGCATACGGTGTTCCACATTTCTATATTCCACAATAAATCCTAGATGAGTCTCATGTGATATCTAGTGATTTGACAGAGTTGGATTTGGATTTGACTTATGAGGAGGAGCTAGCGGTTATTCTAGAAAGACAGGTCCGGAAGTTGAGGACCAAAGAGATAGCTTCAGTAAAAGTTCAATGACAACACCAACCTAAGAGAGAGACTACATAGGAGACAAAGTCTAACATGCGGATCCACTACCCCTATCTTTTTTACACTTCAGGTACATTCTTTACTTTATATTTGAGGATGAACATGATTTTTTGTTGTGGATGATGAATGATCCTGAAGGTCATTTTTTACGTTTTGGATAAAATTTTCATTTTACCTCTCTTGTTAGCAGTCTTGAGTCATGATCGATTGATTTTAAAAGTTGATTTTCAAGAAATTTTTATAAAAATTGAGATTTTTGCAAAAGTTTGGAATTTTGAGGTATGAATTGTCAATATTTTGATATTTTAAGTCATATGGATATTTAAGTGTCAAAATGGAATTTCATCAATTCCATCAATTCAGGATATGGATATTGGCATAGGAGAGTTGTCTGGATCAGATTTCGAAATGTTATGTCGATTTTAGATCTGGAGTAGGAAATTGACTTTAAGTTTGAGTTTGGGTTGACTTTTGTCAATGTTTTGAGTTTTGGTGCTTCAATTGATTTTTCTTATTGTTCAATTGGTCTCAGGATTTGATTTTAGTACTAAAAATAGCTTTGTCATAATTTTCTATTGTCTTGTATCATTTTGATATTTCTAGTGGCCTAAGTTAGAATAAAGTGCTTAATCGGGTTCTTGGTCAAGAGGCCACAAATTTAATTTCTAATAATTTCATTGAATCTAGAACATCAAATTTAGTGGGGTTGCTTACATAATTTGGGCGTACAGGGTTCTGAATGAATCTTGAAGGTTGGTTACGAGTCTTGAATTTGACTGCACGATTTTTTAGTGTGTTCTAGTTCAAGCCTCACTATACAGAACGTCTGGCCACTTTATTGACCTCATGTCACGACCTGGAAGTGGAGCCTAGATGTGATATGGCGAAGGAGAACCTGAAGGATCTCGATCAAGGCATCATAGCATAATGACACACATCATCAGTTCGGAAGCGCGAAAACATAAACACATAACACATAATTCTAGGGGAAACGGCGTTTTGGACTCAAGCTATAGGGATGTTGCCAGAAATGGGATAAGCATGAATCACATAGCACATAGCAAATATTTAAAATGGGTGGGTAAGTAGGACTCAAGTTATGGGGGCACACCGGGATTATGGGACTTTTCACCTAAGCACATTCCCAATATTAACAAGCCCATAAGCATAATCAAAATATCATCTTCATAAAAAAATCCCAATAGTCATAACAACCCAATACAAGTATAATACAACGTGCGAGAGTATAGTATATCCAACATTACCTCTACATAAAAATAGCGGGGCCTCGACATAGTTTGGGGCTCACCCTCAATACATGACATAAGAAAGTAAAGTAATACAAGGAAGAGGAAAGTAGATATTGCACTTGAACAAAGGGCTCACCACAAGTAAATAGCTTCAAGAGAATCACTCATCGTGTAGAGGTAGATAGAGGTCTTCGTCGGTAGCTATATGGTTAGAACATGTAGACAATAGTATGGGTTAGCACAATCAAACACTAAGTATGCGGGCATACAAATGCATATGCATATGAACCTATAACAACCTATATGGCAAGGACACATATGTAGAAGTAAATATAAGAAAGAACAATATATCAATATGCCATGATAATCGTGATGCATGAAATTCTATAATGCTTATAATAGAGGGGATGGAACCATAACCGACATCCAAATCCATGTGAGCTACAACATGAACTGCCCAATGAAGTCTCTAATTGGATCGGAGAATATACTTACCAAAGGTAATCTACACCACACCTTACGAGTCTTCTTTTTCGGTGTGATGGCCACCTTCCTTATAGGTCTCCCATTTCGGAAGGATTTACAAAACATAGCACATCATATCATATCATATCAAAGCATACCTTAAGGTCCTCCTATTTCAGTAGCAACCTATGGTGGCACATAGATTCGGGAAAGGAGTGGGACCGATGGAGATAGCTCACTTACTACTCTAATCCTTCTCGGTACTAAGTCATCATCCCACAAGAATACGTATACATATTGTCACGACCAGGATAGGGGGCCTAGATGTGACATGGCGAAAGAGGACCCGAAGACCCTAGATCAAGACATCATAGCATCATTACACTCATCATCGGTTTGGAAATGCGGAAGGTAAAACATGTAGCACATAAGCTCTAGGGATTTAGGGACTTGGGACTCAAGCTATGGGGACAATACGGGAAAGGGATA
>JBCEWC010011129.1:0-16987 GCA_038996855.1 Solanum aculeatissimum
GCCTTAGGATTTCAAGAGAGTGTATAGGAGAGTTTGAATGGATGAATAAGGGTTTGGGGAATATTTTAGGGGTTTAGGAGACCTTAGGGGACCAAAAAGGGGCTTAAGAAAATATTAAATCACGAAAATAGCATTAAAAAAATGCAACTTTTCGGAACTAAGCAGTGTCAAACGGAGCTACAGTGCCCGTTCAACAGTGAACGGTCCATTCAACCTGCCGTCAACCATGCCTTAGCCAATTCCTTCAACGCGAACTCTCGGAGGATTTTCTGTTACACTTCACGAATAAATAAATGGTCCGTTCAACCTATGACTGGCTGTGTAATCAACCTTCCAACCTTACTTAGACCCAAAACCATCAGCCTTGGCTTGGCCAAGACACTGCCTCACTTCACGAGGCAGTGCACGAGCCATCTACCCTCAAATGGACCATCCAAGGTCTCATTGAGTTAGACTTAGATTAGGGGTGGTTCCAGGCCTCCCCAAGCTCACTGTGAAACCTCACGGGACCCTAGACGAAACGTGAAAAGTTTCACGGTCCGTGTCCCTGTCCTTGGCCACTTTTATGAGCCTATCTCCAATGACTTTCGAATTTGAGACAGTCTCATTGGTTTGCCCATATCTCCCTCATACGAACTCCAAATTGAGTGAAACAACTTGTGTTGCAAATATAATTCAAAGAACCTCCATTTTATATGTGGTATCTCACATGGTTCATTCCACATCAAAAGGTATTACTTTTTGAAGTACACTGCCGAAACTATCCCTCTAGGCCACTAACTAGCCCAATTTGCATTCAGCCAGTTAAACTCAACCCGTGGCCACCAAAACTCAAACATGGCTTGTAGTACATCCTCGAATATGAAACATAAGTAGATTTAAAAAAATTTCAGGTTGTTACAAGATGTAAATGATTTACAAATACATTAATTGAATAAAGATGATGATGATGATGTCGTGAGATGAGTTTGATGTTTAAATTAAAGGCCCATGAGACTAGATGAGATGTTTATGAGTAATATACTCTCTTGATAGATATGATCACATATTTTGCGAGTAACATTGTGCACTGATTCAAGTAAGAGTATAAATAACTCAAATCCTATAAACTATGCTGCCAATATAGGGTAAAAAGGGGCCATACCTTTGAAGTTCCTATAGAGGTTTTTATTGGATCCATTGATGGGATGCCCTCTATATTTAGAAGGTATTGGATGGATATGTCAATGATATCGCTTCGTTGTATCATCACTTGCTCATATGGTGATGATTGTCGGTTAAGAGAAACTCTCACTTACTAATTGGATGAATTGATATGAGTTGCATATTATTGTGTTTAGTTTCAAAACATGAATTTATTTTTTTAAACTTGCATATTTTACTGAATTGAGTGTCCTGAGTTAAGTTGTATGTTGTTTAGTATCTTTTATTATGTACTTTCCTTTTCAATTATTTTACATACTCATACATTTCATGTACTGACGTCCATTTTATCCTGCATCGTTTAATGATGTAGTTAGAAATGATAGAGACCTTCAGTAAGCACAATTATTGAAGCCCTGTTTTCTCCTTTCCAGACCATGGTGATCCCTCCTTATTCCTGTGGGCATTCTATTTATATCATATGTTATTTCCAGAGTATTTTTTTCCTTGAGATATCCATGAGTCTGTCATCGACACCATCTAGATATTTAGAGATAGAGGCTTCGATCATGATGGATCAGAGTTGATGTTTCATTTTTTGAAGATTTATACTTTTTAAACTATTTTTACAATATTGAATTGATGTGGATTGTAAGTGTTTTAACCCTTATTTTATTGATTCTTTAACCGATGATCCCGCTAGAAAATTCCTTGTACATAAACTAATACTTAGAACACTATTAATGAATGAGTGATTGAGCCAAGTAATTTTCTTGGAGACTAGAAATGGTTTCTAAGTGCCTGCCATGCCAAGGATACCCTTCCGGGGCGTGACATAGCTGCCTTCATTGATGAGGTGCAATGGAGGTATGAGACATTTTGAAAGATGAATGAATGAGTGATTGAGCCAAGTGGTTTTCTTGGAGACTAGAAATGGTTTCTGAGTTCCTTCCATGCTAAAAGTACCCTCCCGAGGCGTGACATAGCTGCCTTCATTGATGAGGTGCAACAGAGGTATGAGAGATTTTGAAAGATGGACCCACCTCATTTTTAGGGTAGGTGACTGAGGATGCTCACGAGTTCATGACTATTTGTAGAGAGCTACTTGATGTCGTAGGACTAGCAGAAAAACATAGTGTCAGATATGTTACCCTCCAGCTCCGTGGACCATCTACGTAGTGGTGGAGGATTTATGCAGGATCCCTTCTAGATGGGTCTCCTCAAATGACTTGGGAGATATTTTATGATGCCTTATATGATCAGTTTGTTCCTTAGATTGTCCGTATGGCGAGCCGATTGAGGTTTGAAAGTTTGAGGAAGGGCACTATGATTGTTTCTACATATGAGATCTGATTATGCTAGCTTGCTCGGCATGCGACAATTATACTTCTTGCCGAGGCAAAGAGAGTTCATTAGTTTATGAGAGGGCTAGTGTTTCCTATGAGACAACCGATATTTTGTGTATCTAGAGATGAGTTTTTGTTTCCAGTCGATGGTTAGTGCCACCAAAGAGGCAGACTTGATGCAGAAAGAGGAGTTTGAGGACCCCAAAAAGGTCCGTACATTGGAACAGTACTCAAATGCCTTATCAAGAGGCAGAGATATGACTAGAAGATGAGGTTCATTTAAGCATTGAGGGGTTCATACAACCTTGCCAACTTAGGGGGGGATGAGGTCTTCATGATTCTTATAGCTCAGGACAGATTTCATCAGGTTTTCAGTAAAGAACTGCAGACTGGGGTGGCAACAATATTCCTCCTGTCCTTTCATACTAGTCATTCACACCTAGGTCATGTTATGGATATGGGTCTCTGGATCATATGGTTAGACAATTCCCCATGCAGACTTATTCAAGGCCCCACCATTCTTACTCTGCAACACCAATTAGGGATTTATCCCCACCAGCTAGAGGTTCAACCCCATAGACTAGGGGTCGAGGTAGAGGTCAGTCCAATAGAGGTGGACGTATCAATGGTAGAGGAGCGAGTGATATTTCCACACATTCTGTAGATATAGGGATACCTTCTTCAATTGGAGGTCAGGTGGACATTGCTATACCTACCCAGGTAACCCCGAGGCTGAGGCCGTTGATGCTGTGATCATAGGTATTATTCTGTTTTGCCATCACTTCACATCTGTGTTATTTGATCTTGGCTCTACTTATTCATATGTTTGTACTTATTTCTCCTTGGGGTTTGAGTTGTCCTGTTATTCCTTATTTGTGCATGTTCATAACTCAATCCTAGTGGGAGAGTCCTTAGTAGTGAATTGGGTGTACCGATCCTTTCTTATTACTTTGGCTGGCTATGAGACTTGGGTAGATATGATTATATTGGATATGGTAGATTTTGATGTTATTTTAGGTATGGATTGGCTATCTTCATATCATGCTATTCTTGATTGTTATGCCATGACTATTACCTTAGCTATGCTAGTTAGATCGAGGAGTGAGTGGATGGGTTCGAAGGGTTCCTATCCTAGTAAAGTGGTATCCTATATTCAGGCCCAAAGGTTTATTGATCGAGGGTGGTTTGCTTACTTGTCTTTTATTTGTGATACTACAGCTTTGTCCCCTTCTATGGAGTCTATTCCGGTGGTTTGTGAATTTTTGGATGTGTTTTATATTGATCTAGTGGATCCCTCGCTATCGGGATATTGATTTTTCCATTAACCTCGAGCCAACACTAAGTATATTTATATCACTCCCTATCATATGGCTCCAACTGTGTTGAAGAAGCTGAAAGAGTATCTCCAAGATCTATTGAGCAAGGGCTTTGTTTGCGCTAGTGTTTTACCTTGGGGTGTCCCAGTCTTGTTTGTAAAGAAAAAGGATGGATCCATGAGGATGTGTATTGATTATAGATGATTGAACAATATGACTATCAAGAAAAAGTACCTGCTTTCTCGCATAGATGATTTATTTGGTTAGCTTCAGGGAGTTGCATTATTTTCTAAGATTGACTTGAGGTCTGGGAATCATTAGCTTTGGATTTGGCCAACAGATATTCCCAAGACAACCTTTCAAACCAAGAATGATCACTATGAGTTTCTTGTTATATCCTTTGGTTTGACTAATGCCCCTGCAACATTTATGACATTGATGAATAGGATGTACCGAAAATATCTAGATTTGTTCATGATTGCATTTATCAATGACATCTTGGTCTATTCCAAGACCGAGAATGACATGTGTGTTACGACTTGAGAGTAGGGCCTAGATGTGACATGGCGAAAGAGAACCCGAGAGTCCTCGATCAAGACATATTAGCATCATCACACACATCTTCGATTCAGAAGCACGTAACATAATAAACAACACATAAGTCTAAGGGATTCCGAGGATTTGGACTCAAGCTATAGGGATGTTGCCGGGAATGGGATAAGCATGAATCACATAGCACATAGCAATTACATTCTAAGGGGCAGGTAAGTATGAATCAATCTATGGGGCAAAAAAGGTTAGGGACTTCCCACATAAGCATATTCCCATCCAACAAATCATAATAGCATAAGCGGAAGCATAATCAAAAAGACAAATAACCAAAGCAAACGTAGGCAATCATAGCACCTCAATAAACACATTGTATGGTATACAATAGAATCCAATAAGTATCCAATAATGCCTTTACATAGAATAAGGCAGGGGCCTCGACATAACTCGGGCTCACCCTCAAGTCACATGATGAGTAAATAAAATAAAAGCATAAGATAGAGGAAGGTGGGTATTGCCCTTGGAGTATAGGGCTCACTAATAACAACAAGTCCGTGATTTCAACTAAGCGTCCAATGGTGGATGAATGTCGTCTCCGTTCCTTACATGGTTAGATCATGTAGACAAAGAGTATGGGTTAGCAAATATAATACACTAAGTATGCGGGCATGCCATGCACATGAACATGAACCTATTAAACTAGCTAGATGACAAGGGCAAATATACGTATAGAAGGAATATATATAAGTAAGGAGAAAATATCATAACAATATGTCATGAAATGCCATGATGCATGAATTCAAACCTATATATCATAGCGGGAATGTGACCTCAACTTACAACATGAGAGACCAAGCGAGCTACTACTTGGAATTGGACTACTTGCTAGGTAGATCCCAAGTCAACCCTTAAAAAGGGATACAATTCAATCCCATCTAGGGAGATGACCCATGTTGGCACATGGTTTGACGGAAACGAGCATGGACCCTTGGAGACAGTCCACCCTAATCCCTCGGCACTAAGTATCATCCCACGGAAATACATATATATATATACGAGCTTCAAAATGGAGGTTCAATACTTCAAATCCATACAATACAATGTTAGGCTAAAGCCAAATCGTATTTTAAGTCTTTTCCCTAATTGGGCTTAAAGGCTAAACAAGAGTTTCAAAAGAACCATATCCGTAGGCCAATGCAAAGGAATAACTCATTCTAACATAACAATGTGGTGTAAACATACAAAATGCTCCTAAGGCCATATAAAGACAAGATGTGATCACATTCTAGTCAACTCCCATGTCTTACCAAAAATCAAATCAAATCATATAAAGAGTTTCATCAATTCAAACCTTCCATGTATTCATATGTCATGAATGATGATATGAATGCATGGGCAATAGAGATTCAATCTTAATTCAACAACACAATGTAAAATTCAATTGAAATCCATGAGAAAATCATAATTAAATTGCCCATGCTTGAACAATCTTTCAAGGGACCGTGCATATTCAAATCTTCATAATTTCAATGCAAAACATGATAATTGAATTTAAATCATCTTAAAAGCAACATTAAATTACAGATCACAACTCAATTAAATTAAATCATCCATAAATTAAAAGACCTAATTTCAAATAGAGAAAAATTCATCAAAATTGAAGAAGAGGATTTTGGGTCTTCATGGTTGAAAGAAGAACCATGAATCAATCCCACATACCTTGATTAATCAAGAAGAACAAGAAGAATTTGAAGAAGAAATAAATTTCCCCCTTCATTCCCAAGCTAGTCTTCAATGGAGATGGAGAGTAATTTTAGAGAAATTGAGGAGATTGAATTGAATAGGAGTGAATAGGGGTAAATCAGGGGTTTAGGAGAGTTTAAAAAAGATAAAATGACCTAAGGTTTAGTTAAAAATTACAAGTAAACCATTAATTAAACGAGGAAGACAACTAGAACTATCACTGGGGGAATGCACTACACGGACCGTGAAGTGACTCATGGTCTGTTAGCTTTGCCATGAGGCATCACTTGACGATGAGCTTTAATTTGGAAACTGGTAGGAAAATTTGAATCATCTTCCATACGGTCAACTACATGGACCGTGAGAGGTCACACGGTCCGTGAAACCCTTTCGTGAAGTCACACTTGCAACAACTTGCCCAAAACAATTCCATACTTAGCCAAATTCTCCTTACGCAAACACACGGTAAGGCATATAATCCGTGAGGCTTCCCACGGACTGTAAGATGGTCCGTGGAGCCTCCATTTGATCAGGGCCTCGACACAGATCCTTGGTAGCTCTCTTGAACTCACACGGGCGAGGCTCACGAGCCTTGAGGCCTCACACGAACCATGAGCTAGTCTGTGGAGCCTTACTTGGCTTGGAGTCTTGGTCTAGAGTCTTGAATTCTCACTGGAAATCACACGGACCAGTCTCATGGGTCTTTAGCCTCCACACGGGCCGTGAGTTTCACCGTGAGGCAGTCCCTTAGCATATAATTTTCTTCCCTTTTCCAGAATGCTCCTCTGCGCAGGCAGTCCCACTGTGAAGGCTGTAACTTTCACATCCAGACTCCGTATTAGGTTAAACCAAGTGTGTTAGGAAGCTAACTCGATGATATTCAATATAATAGGTCGTGGCTCATACAGTGCATCCCGTACAAAGAGATATGGTCATTTAAAGTCAGTAATCCCACAAGACGTCATGCAAAACTCAACTAACGCTATTTCTTTGAACACGACCACATAAGAGAGACCCAAGACGATCAATAGCCAACCAAAGTAGACTCAAATCAGACCTCAATCAATCATTACAAAGTTTGGGAAGTTCTAGGTTGTCACATTATCTCCCCATTGGGAACGTTCGTCTTCGAATGGGTTAGAACAAGGCTCGAAAGACTTGAATTGACAAAAAACATTTCCACATAGAACATAATGCATCATTCTTTTCAAAAGTCATTTAAAACTCATATCAAAACATCATCCAAATAAGTTTTTTGCGCATGAATTCAAACAATGCCATGAAACTTAAGAAAATAAAGAATTAGGACCATTTGAAAAGAAAGATAGAACCTAGTACTTTAGGCTTGAGTAGATTGGAAAAGATAGGGGTATCACTCTATCATGTACGACTCCACCTCTTACGTAGCACTCTCCACATGTTGGTTCCTCCAAAGCACTTTAACCAAAGCTACCTCCTTGTTGCGAAGTTGTTTCACTTGCCTATCCAAGATTTCAATCGGTACCTCTTCATATGTCAAATTCTCCTCAACCGTAACGTCCTCAAGAGGTACAATTACTTTAGGGTGACCAACCAACTTCCTCAATATTGAGACATGGAACACCCAATGGATAGAACTCATATCGAAGGAAACTCCACTCTATAAGCCACATTGCCAATCCGTTCAATGATCTCATATGGTCCGACATACCGAGGGCATAACTTGTCCCTCTTTCCAAAAGGCATGATGCCCTTCATAGGTGATACCTTTACATAAACCCAATAACCCATATGAAATTCGAGGTCTCTTCTTCTAACATTCGAAAAGGACTTTTGGTGACTTTGAGACATTCTCAACCACTCTCTAATCAATTTCACCTTCTCTATCTCCTTAACCACCAAGTTTGGGCCTAACAATTCCATCTCACCTAGCTCAAACCATCCCACTGGGGATCTACACCTTCTACCATACAAAGCTTCAAATGGAGCCATACCAATACTAGCATGGTAACTACTGTTGTAAGCAAACTCGATAAGAGGTAGATAATCATCCCAATTTCCCTTGAACTCCAACACATAAGCCCTTAACATATCCTCCAATGTTTGAATTGTCCTCCCGGCTTGTCCATCGATTAGGGGATGGAAAGCGGTGCTCAATTTAATCTTAGTGTCAATCCCTTTTTGAAAAGATCTCCAAAAATAAGAGATAAATTGAGTGCCACGATCCGATATGATTGACCTCGGTATACCATGCAACCTCACCAACTCCTGGATATACATCTTAGCATAATCTTTGGTACTATAAGAAGTCTTGACCGGTAAGAAATGAGTCGACTTGGTCATTCGATCGACAACAACCTATATAGAATCAAACTATTTACGAGTGCGAGGTAACCCGACTACGAAATCCATATTCACATCTTCCCACTTCCAAGTGTAGATCTCAATATCTTGGGCCAAGCCACCGGGCCTTTGGTGTTCCACCTTCACTTGTTGAAAATTTGGACATTCCGGCACAAACTTGGCTATGTCCTTCTTCATACCATGCCAGTAATACACCTCTCTCAAGTCTCAATGGATCTTAGTGGATACCGGATGAATAAATATTAGAAATTATGAGCTTCACTCATGATAACCTCCCTTAGGCTGTTGAAATTCGGAACACATAACCAGTTTTCGTACCGTAGCACACCATCTTCCCCTTGGGAGAAAACCTCAATCTTCCCTTCGGCAACCAACTTCTTTAACTCAACCAAAGAAGGATCTAAATCTTGTTTTGCTTTTACATCAACAATCACAGAAGATTCAGATCCGTTTTGAATAAGGATACTACCATCATTTGAGTCGGCCAATCTAACCCCTAACCTAGCCAAACGGTGCACATCTCTTACCATTTCCTTCTTCTCTTCATCAACATGCGACACACTTCCCATGGATAGCCTACTAAGGGAATCCGTTATGATATTCACCTTGCCTGGATGATATAGAACATCATGTCATAATCTTTGAGTAGTTCCAACCTTCTTCTTTGCCTCAGGTTAAGATGCCTCTGGGTGAACACATATTGCGAACTCTTGTGATCGATGAAAATATCCACATTAACCTCATATAAATAATATCTCCAAATCATTAGAGCAAACACCACTGCCGCCAACTCAAGATCATGAGTTGGATAATGTTTCTCATGAACCTTCAATTGTCGTGACGCATAAGCTATCACCTTACCCAGTTGCATGAGTACACATCCCAACCCAATCCACGACACATCACAATATACTACAAATCCATCTCGTTCATTTGGTAGAGTCAAAATAGGAGCTGATGTAAGCTGATCCTTCAAAGTCTGAAAGATCTTTTCACACTCATTCGACCACACAAACTTAGCCTTCTTTTGAGTCAACTTAGTCAACGGGGATGCAATAGCAGAGAATCCCTCAACAAACCTCCGATATTAAATTGTCACCACAAGGAAACTTCTGATATCAAAAGGGGTCAACGGTCTAGGGCAATTCTGTATGACTTTGGTCTTCTTTGGATAAACTTTAATACCATCGTCGAACACCACATGACCTAGAAAAGAAACTTTCCCCAACCAAAACTCACACTTGCTAAACTTGGCATACAACTGCTTCTCCCTCAAGGTTTGAAGTACCAATCTCAAGTGGTCCATATGCTCGCGCTCATTCCGAGAGTAAATCAAGATATCATCGATAAACATGACCATAAAGTTATCAAGGAATGGCTTGAACACTTGATTCATGAGATTAATAAACACTGCTAGGGCATTGGTCAAACTAAAAGACATCACCATAAATTCAAAGTACCCATAAAGGGTTCGGAAAGCTATCTTGGGAATATCACACTCCTTTACCTTCAACTGATGGTAATCTGAACGAAGGTCTATCTTTGAGAAATGAGTGGCTCCTTGAAGTTGATCCAATAGGTCATAAATTTTGGGCAACGGGTACTTATTCTTAATGGTCACCTTGTTCAATTGCCGATAATCAATGCACATTCAGAGCGACCCATCATTCTTCCTTACAAACAACACGGGAGCACCCTTAGGTGAAATACTTGGCCTAATATAGCCTTTCTCCAACAAATCCTTCAACTGATCCTTCAACTCTTTTAGTTTAGCCGGAGCCATCCGGTAAGGAGGAATGGAAATAGGTTGAGTATTCTAAAGGAGATCTATGCCAAAATCCACTTCTTTATCAGGAGAAATATCGGGAAAGTCCTCGAGAAACACATCGAGAAACGCATTAACCACCGGAACGGATTCAAGAGAAAGTGACTCAACCTCCATATCTCTAACCCTCACAATATGATAGATGTACCCTTTACAAATCATTCTCCGAGCTTTAAGATAGGAAATAAACCGACCTCTTACCATGGAATTACTACCCTTCCATTCCAAATTAGGTTTATTAGGAATCTAAAATCTGACTTGTCTAGTCCTACAATTTATGGAGGCATACAATGCATGCAACCAATCCATCCCAAGAATAACATCAAAATCATACATTTCAAGCTCTACAAGGTCACAAGAAAAGAATTTATGCACAACCAAAATAGGACAACCCCGATACACCCTCCGGGAAATGATAGAATCACCCAAAGGAGTATAAACTGAATAAGGTTCCCCCAAAGTTTAAGGAATCAAACCAAATTTAACAGCCAACAGAGGAGTCACAAAAGATAAATTTGCACCTGGATCGTGTAAAGCATAAATATCAAAATCAAAGACTTTTAACATACCAGTCACCATATCTGGAGCTTCATCCACTTCCTGTCAAGAATGAAGAGCATATAACCTATTATTTATGGGAGCACCACCAATTTTAGCTTTTGGCTGCGCCTGGCCACCTAGATCCACTTGATCGCTCTTTGTGTTCTTTCGAAAGTTGGCAATCTTGTGGCTTATACTTACACACCCAAAAAAAGCACCCAAAACCTTCCTACATTCACACAAATGGCTTCCCCCACACTGGCCACAATGGGGAGCTAGTGGTACGCCCCCAACCTATGCTTTAGGAGGAGGCACCCTAGAGTTGGCAAGCTTCACATTCGAACCCGGGCCTTGTTAGAATCGGTCATTTCCACCACCACTCCTGGAGCTGGAGGACCCACCATCAAACTAGGCCTTCTTGGAGTCATTCATCCTTCTCTTCTTGAGCTTTTCTCCCTAAATCTATTCAGCATAAGTCATGATCCTGGAGATATCCATTTCCTAGATAAGAATGGCGGTGCGACATTCATTCACAACCAAGTCAGAGACCCCAAAAATAAACTTTTGCATCCTTGCATGGGGATCAACTACTAATATGGGAGCATACTTTGAGAGCTTGGTGAAATTTAGGGAATAATCCCTCACATACATGCTACCTTGATTTAGGCTAATAAACTCAGTCATCTTAGCCTCCCAAAGTTCAAAAGGGAAGAAACAGTCCAGAAAAGCAAACTTGAATTCTTCCCAATCAACCTTAGTATCTGCAACCCTCTCAACCAACCACTAATTATACCACACCTTGGCTACATCCTTCCACTGATACACAACCAACTCAGCCTTCTCCTCAGAACTGACACCCATAATAGTTAACATTTTCATGAGCTCATCAATAAACTTCTGGGCATCTTCATCAACCTTCGAACCAAGGAACTCTAGAGGATTCATCCAGGTGAAGTCCCTCACCTTAGAAGTTGGAGTGCTACCATTTGAGGGATTAGTTGGTCGGCCTTGATTAGCCACCACTTGGGCCAACATATCAACCATATTTCAAAACTCAGTATGAGTCACTTGCTTCTCCATAGGCTCTCATGGGGCTTGTTCCTCATGAACCGGGGCCTATCTGGGAAGGGGATCTCTTTGGGGAGACATCTTCTGAAATAGGAACAAGAACACCAACATTTCAAGATATCTTACAAAAACAGTTCACGGTACGACATAAGGAACAACGAAGTGACAAAATTCCTTAAACATTGTCATAGCCTCTCATTCATATATATGGCACGCATCACGCCCATGAACAAGACTCTAATTGATGCGGCATATTGGAGTATGATGATAATTTACAAACCTAGGGCTCTGATACCACCTTTTGTCATAACCCGAAAGTAGGGCCTAGGTGTGAAATAAAAAAAGAGAACCCAAGAGTCCTCGATCAAGCCATGTTAGCATCATCACACACATCATCGGTTTGGAAGCACATAAAATAATAAACAACATAAAAATCTAAGGGATTCTGGGCTTTGGACTCAAGTTATGGGGATGTTGCCGGGAATGGGATAAGAATGAATCACATAGCACATAGCAATTATATTCTTAGGGGTAGGTAAGTATGACTCAAGCTATGGGGCAAAAAAGGTTATGGACTTTCCACATAACCACATTCCCATCCAACAAATCATAATAGCATAAGCGGAAGCATAATTAAAAACATAAATAACCATAGCAAACATAGACAATCATAGCACCTCAAATAAATACATAGTATGACGTACAATAGAATCTGATAAGTATCCAATAATGCCTCTACATAGAATAAGACGGAGACCTCGACATATCCTGGTCTTACCCTCAAGTCCAAGATGAGTAAATGAAATAAAAGCATAATTTAGAGAAAGGTAGGTATTGCCCTTGGGGTATAGGGCTCACCACTAACAACAAGTCCAATATTTCAACTAAGCATCCAACAGTGGATGAATGTCATCTTCGATCCCTACATGGTTAGATCATGTAGACAAAGAGTATGGGTTAACACATATAATGCACTAAATATGCGGGCATGCCATACACACGAACAAGAACCTACTAAACTAGCTAGATGACAAGGGCACATATACGTATAGAAGGAATATATATAACCAAGGAGAAAATATCATAACAATATGCCGTTAAGTGTCATGATGCATGAATGCAAACCTATATATCATAGCGGGGATGTAACCTCAACTTACAACATGAGAGACCAAGCGAGCTACTACTTAGAATTAGACTACTTGCCAGGTAGATCACAGGTCAACCGTTAAAAAAGGGATACAAGTCAATCCCATCTAGGGAGATAACCCATGTTGGCACTTGGTTTGACGAAAACGAGCATGCACCCTTGGAGACAGTCCACCCCAATCCCTCGGCACTAAGTATCATCCCATGGAAATACATATATATATATACGAGCTTCAAAATGGAGGTTCAATACTTCAAATCCATACAATACAATGTTAGGCTAAAGCCAAATCATATTTTAAGTCTTTTCCATAATTGGGCTTAAAGGCCAAACAAGAGTTTCAAAAGAACCATATCCGTAGGCCAATGCGAAGGAGTAGCTCATTCTAACATAACAATGTG
The DNA here is from genome assembly GCA_038996855.1 of Solanum aculeatissimum. Taxonomy (NCBI): domain Eukaryota; kingdom Viridiplantae; phylum Streptophyta; class Magnoliopsida; order Solanales; family Solanaceae; genus Solanum; species Solanum aculeatissimum. The sequence continues at coordinate 13,425 of JBCEWC010011129.1, forward strand.
GTGTAAACACCCAAAATGCTCATAAGGCTATATTAAGATAAGATGTGATCACATTCTAGTCAATTCCCATGTCTTACCAAAAATCAAATCAAATCATATCAAGAGTTTCATCAATTCAAACCTTCCATGTATGCATTTTTCTTGAATGGTCATATGAATGCATGGGCAATAAAGATTCAATCTTAATTCAACAACACAATGTAAAATTCAATTGAAATCCATGAGAAAACCATAATTAAATTGCCCATGATTGAACAAGCTTTCAAGGGACCATGCATATTCAAATTATCATAATTTCAATGCAAAACATGATAATTGAATTTAAATCATCTTAAAACAAACATTAAATTACATATCACAACTCAATTAAATTAAATCATCCATAAATTAAAAGATCCAATATCAAACAGAGCAAAATTCATCAAAATTGAAGAAGAGGATTTTGGGTCTTCATGGTTAAAAGGAGAACCATGAATCAATCCCACATACATTGAATTGAATAGAAGTGAATATGGTTAAATTAGCGGTTTAGGAGAGTTTAAAAATTCTAAAATGACCTTAGGATTAGTTAAAAATTTCAATTAAACCATTAATGAATTGAGGAATAAAACTTGAACTATACCTGACGGAATGTATTACATGGACCATGTAGTGACTCACAGTCCATGAGCCTTGCCGTGAGGTATCACTTAACGAAGAGCTTTAATTTGGCAACAAATAGGAAAATTTGAAATGTCTCCCATACGGTCAATTACACAGACCATGAGAGGTCATACTGTCCATGAGACCCTTCCGTGAAGTCACACTTGGAATAACTTGCCCACAAAAACTCCTTACTTAGCCAAATTCTGCTTACGCAAACACACGGTCAGGCACAAGAGCTGTGAGGCTTCACACAGACCGTAAGATGGTCCATGGAGCCTCCCTTGGCTCAGGGCCTCGACACAAATCCTTGGTAGCTCACTGGCACTCACACGGGAAAGTCTCACGAGTCGTGAGGCCTCACACAGACCGTGAGCTGGTCCGTGGAGCTTTACTTTGCTCGGAGTCTTGGCCCAGAGTTTTGACTGCTAACTGAAACTCACACAGACTATGATCACGGTTCCTGAGCCTCCATACAAGCCGTGAGTTCCACCATAAGGCAGTTCCTTAGTGAATAATTTTCTTCCCTTTTCCAGAATGTTTCTATGCACAGGTAGTCTCACTGTGAAGGCCATAACTTCCACATTTGGACACCGAATTGAGTGAAACTACATGAGTTGGGAAGATAACTCAAAGAGATTCAATTTAATAGGTCGTTTCCCACACAGTTCATCCCGTACCAAGAGATATGGCCATTTAAAGTTAGTACTCCCACAAGACGTCATTCAAAACTCAACTAATGCGATTTCTTTGAACACGGCCACATAAGAGAGACCCAAGAAGTTCACTAGAAAACCAAAGTAGACTTAAATCATACCTCAATTATTTATCACAAAGTTCAGGAAGTTTCGGGTTGTTACAATGTGAGGCATTTGAGGATTGTGTTCTACAAGCTTAGGGAGGAGAAGTTTTATGCAAAATTCTCCAAGGGTGAGTTTTGGTTAAGTTCAGTGGCATTCTTGGGGCACGTGGTTTGAAGGATAGTATTCAATTTAACCCAACAAATATTGAGGCAGTTTGGGGTTGGACTAGGCCTACCTTAGCTACTGAGATTCATAGTTTTCTGGGCATGGCTGGTTATTATCGCCGTTTCATTCAAAGTTTCTTCACTATTGCAGCCACTAACTAGACTCACCCAGAAGAATGTGGTATTCATTGGTCTAATGAGTGTGAAGAGATCTTCAAAAAGCTCAAGTTATTATTGACGTCAACCCTTTTTTACAATATCGGAGGAGGGTGTGGACTTTATTATTTATTATGATGCTTTGGGAGTGGGGTTAGGTGGTGTGTTGATGCAGAAAGGGAACGATATTGCTTATGCTTCTAGAAAGGTGAAGGCCCATGAGAGGAACTACACCAATCATGATTTGGAGTTGGTTGCGGTTATGTTTATGTTGAAATTGTGGCATCATTATCTATATAGTGTCTATTCTGAGATCTTTACTGACCATCACATCCTACAATATATCTTTAGTCAGCAGGATCTAAATTTGAGATAGAGAAAGTGGATTGATCTTCTAAAAGGCTATGACTTGACAATTCTCTATCATCCTTAGAAGGCCAATATGTTGACCAATGCCTTGAGTACGAAGGCTTCCAATATGGGGAAATTTAGCAGCTATCCAGGTTGAGGAGCGACTGTTGGCTAGAGATATTTAGAGATTAGCCAATGGGTTGGTGAGACTACAGATTTTAGAGTTTGGTGGAGTGCTTGCTTCTATTGAGACTTGATCATCTTTGATGAATCAGATTTCTGAGAGACAGTTAGAGGATAAGAAGTAATGTATTATCCAGGACAAAGTGACTAGAGGTTAGGCTAGAGAAGCAGTTCTTGATTCTGATGGTATTTTAGTATGCTGCCAAAATACAACACTTTTAATGGTTAAAACTTGGGATTTTGTGTGTTCTCAAGGCGATGTTAGTAGATTTGATGTGTATTTTTGTTTATTTTGCAAGAATTTAGTGTTGGCTTGACTTTAGGCTTAAAGTAAAGAAAAGTTGTAATTTTTGGAAGTATATGAGACCCTCTACGGGTCATGGGTCCTTCCATAAGTCATAGAGGAGGTTTCATTTATTCTTCAAGTGCACGGGTGAAAATTGAGTTGCACTCTACGAGAGAGGACCACGAGTTGTGAACCAACATATGAGCCATAGAGTGTGATCATGAAGCAAGGATCAGAGATGGAAGAGCTGTTGAAAAGTGTTATAGACGAGTCCTTTCATGGGTCATGAAATCCTCCACATCCCGTGGAAAGGTTTTGTGAAAAGTGCCTGCTAGATGTAGCTACATTCCACGAGACCCCTTTCATGAGCCGTGAACTACTACACGAATCGTAAAAGATGTACGTAAATGATGCCAACACAGTTATCCTATTTTTTTTGGCTTCATATTTTAATTACTATAAATAGATTTTTAGGGTTTTTATGACATACACAACAACAGAGAAAAAGAGAACATGAGAGAATAACCTTGGACGAAACAAATAGCTTGATTGTGAACATCATTTTTACGATATTACTACAATCTTTTGGTTCATGTTTGCAATTATATTGAGAAGTTGGATTTGTGTTCATCTATTCTTGCATGTAATTACTTTAATTATGTCTTCTTTTTGCATAATATTTGAAAACACTCTAAGCATGCATGGCTAAATCCACAACTAGGGTTGTGGGAACCAAGATGAACTAACTAAGATAAAATTGGATAACTTGAAAATTCTTAGATGGTGTTGGGATGTATTATTTAATATCTTCATTTGAATTGATTTTTAATGGTGGCCAACGTTAGAACTAGCGTAGTATCACTTGTCAGATAAAGGAAGTGAGTAATAGGAAAAGAGTTAATTAATAGGAGTTGATCAATTTCTCTCAACTAATCAATCTAACTAAAATAAGTAAGATTGTACTGGGATAGAGTAAGG
>JBCEWC010011130.1:0-16986 GCA_038996855.1 Solanum aculeatissimum
AAACATGTAGTATTAGATTAATAATAGTATAAATTATAATATATTTATTAGTATGGGTTACACGCGCAAAGCGCGTACCGAGAAACTAGTTGAAAGATAAAACTGAAGTTAAACACATTTTTTCCAACTTACATCTGTACTTGAAAAATATTTTGATAAAAAAATACTCATCCTTTACACTGATGGCGGAGGCGAATATCAAGTACTAGACCCCTACCTTCATTCCAATGGCATCATCACCTTGTTGAGACAACCAAAACCCTACTTCATCGAGCTGCGTTACCATCTGATTTTTGGTCATTTTCCTATCATCATGCCACCTATCTCATCAACCAAGTCACCATTTGAAGGCCTTTTTAATGACAAACCAGCTTACGCATCTCTTCGTACATTTGGTTGCTTGTGCTACCCGTGGCTTCGCCCATATGGCCAACATATATTAGAATCTTATCCCAAACCTTGTGTCTATCTAGGCTTCTCCATTACTCATCATTGCCATCAGTGTTTTGACCCTACTAGTTCCAAATTTTTTCTCTCGAGACGTAAAATTTTTTGAAAATGTTTTTCCATTTGACAGTATGTTCTCACTTGAAACAAACATTTTCTTCTCTAACGTGGTAACATGTTTCTTCTCCAATTACTCCTAAGACTCTCTATCATCGCAAAAGTACACTTGATACTGATACCACCAAGTTGCCCGCCCATATTCCACTAATGCGAGATACATGCCAAGATGCAAGCTCAATTCCTACCGCATAAGAGAACAACTCGAAGGCGGATCACTCCAAATTTAAGAGCCAGGTAATACCCCTACTACTCATCCTACGCCCCATTTTATTTTCTAGAGTCAACCCCCTGCCCCCTCTACTTGTCCTGTCTCCATTAATCGCTGCCCACCAATTACTCACATGTATCGATGTCACCCGCCCTCCTCCTCCATACTACTACTCCCATCTCTCAGTTTACCTCCCCCATATGAACCTGTTGTTAACATTCCAACTAAAGAACATCATAATGTGGTTACAAGGTCGCAAAACAACATCTTCAAGCACCGAAAAATCGTTGACTACACTGCCCAACTGAATCAGCTCCTTGTAACCCATAAGCAAGCAAAAAAAATATCCTTGCTGGAGTGACGCCAAGAAGGCTGAATTTGATGCATTAATGAAGAACCAGACTTGGGAATTGGTTCCACCGGACCTTGCTCGAAATATTGTCCTCGGTAAGTGGTTGTTTCGAATTAAAACTAAGGCTGATGGTTCCATTGACAGGTATAAAGCATGTTTAGTTGCAAAAGGTTTTTCTCAAAAGCCCGGAGTTGATTTAAACAAAACCTTTAGTCCGGTGGTTAAGCCAACCACAATCCGAACGGTACTCACTATTGCTGTCCAGATGAATTGGCTGTTGCATCAAATAGATGTCAATGCATTTCTTCAAGGGAAAATTCAAGAAGATGTATATATGTCCCGACCTCCTGGATATGAAGATGCAACTCATCCTATGTCTGCCATCTCAAAAAGGCAATTTATGGACTCCGGCAAGCTCCTAAGATCTACTGACTCACTCTTTGATTCGAAAGGTGTTCAAAATGTCTGAGAGTGATAATGCTCTCTTTGTTTTGCACAATATGGGGGTCACTATTTATATACTGATCTATGTCGATGACATCACAATAATAGGCAGTGATGAAACCTTGTTCACCATGTTGTTACCTCTCTTTCCAAAAAAATTTCTCTCAAGTACCTTGGTTTATTACACTACTTCTTGGGTGTTGAAGTACACAGGGATACTGATGGGCTGTTTCTCCCAGTCAATCCAAGTATATACAGGAGATTTTACATGACACTCAAATGCAAGACTGCAAAGGTATTCAGTCACCTATGAGCATGTCCGAGATCCTACTAGTTGATGAAGGCGCACCTAAAACTGATGGCAAAGAATATTGAAGTGTGCTTGGTAAACTTTTTCATTTGCCCGACCTGACATTACATACTCAGTCAACAAGCTTACTCAGTTCAACACCTCACTTTCTGTGCTTCACTGGAAGGCTGTTAAGCGTATCCTACGGTACCTTAAAAGAAATGTTCCAGTATGGTATTTGTATTTCTCCAAAGAAATCGACTACTCAGTGCCTATGCCGATGCTGATTGGGCAGGTGACGTCAATGATCACCACTCAATCTCGGGTTACATTGTTTATCTGGGCACAACACCCATTTCCTAGAGTTCTTGTCAGCAACCAACTGTCTCTCGATCCTCAACTGAGGCTGAATATCGTGCGGTTGTTTCTACCTTGTCTGAAATGAACTGGGTTACTCACTTGTTTAAAGATCTTCATGTCTCACTCTCCGCTGCTCCAATGATACTCTGTGATAATCTTGGGGTTGCATACATTGCCGATAATCCAGTACATCATACCAAAATGAAACACCTTGAGGTTGATCTTCACTTCGTTTGTAACCAGGTCCGCAATGGCTTGGTTCAAGTAACGCACATTCACTTTGCTGACCAAAATGCAGATCCTCTCACCAAACTATTGTCCAAGCCAGCTTTCCAGCGCATGCTTCCCAAGTTATGTGTTGTTTCTTCACACCTAACTTGAGGGGGGTGTAACAACACATTAGCATAACCGAGTTTTACTAGTATTATAACACTGTTTTATTGCACATAGTTTGATTAGGATTAGGATACTGTTTTATTGCACATAGTTTGATTAGGATTAGGATTGTTCAATTTATTCAGGCGTTAGTTTGTTTTAGTTGTTATTTGTTCCTACACATTCTAGGAGTTAGTTTAGGCTATTTTTGCTTATTGTATCTGTATATAAATACTACGGGAGTCTAATCAAAGGAAGACACTTTTTCATCTATTCTATTTCTTATTTTTTATAGTAGCAATATACTGATGGAATACAGAGAATTAAGCTCCAGTCCTATATGATACCAATATAGTATCAATATACTAATGGAGTGTCACAACAAATATATTTTCTACTAATTTAGAGTTTAATAATTTTTTTATAATTGTTTCTTATTTATTTCTTAAAAATAAAACATAATCCTATATGATACCACTAGGGTATCAATATACCGCCAGAGTATCACAAAAGATTGAGCTCATTCTATATTTCTATATGATATCGGTATGGTATACATATACCGCATGACGTCATGGGCGAAATAAAAAGGGGAAAGTGAGGTAAGAGGGTAAATAGTTTGGGCCATGAGTCCATTAAGGGTAAATAATTTGGGTTGGGTTCATTAAGGTTAAGTAATTTCACATTAGGTATAGTAATATAGACCACTGATGATTGGCCTATCTTCATTATGGCAGTTGAAAAGTCTCTTAAAATTAGTTGTTTCATGAAGCAGAGACAAGGAATATATTCTGATATCTTTAAGGCTATAACATCTAAACCCAACCCTAGGAAATCAACAACAAGCGAGAGAAGTGAAGAGATGAAAGATGAAACACTCTGCAACGTAGAAGTGTGAGTTGATTAAAGATTTTCTTCAAATTATTATTATTATTATTTTTGATTTATTGAATATCAAGTTGATTTAAGTAGGGCAACATGAGTTTGTATTTCCTTCATCAATTCAGTTTGAGAGGATAGCGCATAAATTTTTAGACAAGTGGGAAACCTGAGTGCTTGTGCCGAAGTCTATATTTCATGACGTACTGTAAGATATCATAATTGGGAAGGCTCATAAGTCACCATTTAAACAAAGATTTTTAATTATATTCTTTCTTAGACATCTTTAGGATCAGATAACCAGGAAAACCTATAGTGAACATGTTATTCCTGGTTGGGTTCCATTCGATACTGATCAAGTAGGACTGTTCCTATTTTGTATGTGAAGAAGGTGAAAGAGTTGTGCACTAAAGAAAGAAATTTATGTATCTGGAAAGTTTCTTATCTTCTTGCTTCTAATTTTGTTTTAACTTGAGGTAATAGCTAAAAGAAAAATCAATGATAAAAATATTATGCTAATATACATTGAGAATCGAGATAAATCGTCAACAAGGGGTCTGCTAGTGATCTAAGGGCTGGAGTGACAACCTTAGGAACCAAGGTTCTACTCTAGTGGAGGCAACACTATGTGAATTTCTTCCAATTTGTGTGAGCCTTGGTGGGAGAGTTACCCAATATATGTGTAGGTGGAGGTAGCAGCCACAGACCGCCCAATAGATTAGTTGATGTGCGTGCAAGGTTGCCCTGACACCATGTTATTAAAACAAGGAGAATGTCAATGACGTCATAGTCAGGCATAAATTGTTTTGTTTGTAAGAAAATAGCTTTTCTGGAAAGTCCTAATTTTAGAGGTCACGAATGGGTGTTCTGTGATGCTCTGTTGTTCTGAGGTAATGGTTACTGTACCAGGTTAAGGATTTGGAAGTGGAGCTCGAGGCTACTAAACAGAAAAACAAAGAAAACCTTGAGCAAGCAATCTTGATTGAAAGGGAAAGGGTCACACAGATGCAATGGGATATGGAAGAGCTTCGGCGGAAGTCACTGGAAATGGAACTGAAATTGAACTCACATAAGGTTATTCCACCATTTCACCTGATTATCCTCTGGTTTATGATGATTTTCCCTCGGTACATATGTTAAGATCAGACCATATATTTGTCAAACCTCGTTAGGGTAAACTGGGCAATGCTTCCATGGAAGACAATGCCTGTCAGGAGAAAGAAAGAGTTTTGCAGGAGTTGGATGTCACAAAATGGAAGCTTAATGAGTTGCAGAAACAACATCAAGAACTTGAATTACAATCAAAAGCTGATCGTAAAGTTCTCATTAAAGAAGTAAAATCACTTCGAGGCTCACAAGAAGATTTGAAGAAGCAGCTAAATCATTCTCTTGAACAAAAATTGGAGGCTGAGGTATACCTTGCTACTCCATTGCTGTTGTTCACATTAAGTTCCCTCCTAGAATGAAGTTGTAAAAAAAAAAAAGTTCCCTCCTGGAATGATCAGTAACTTTGTCATGGTGTGAACTGCTCTTCACCCTCTCTTGCTCTATGTTGATTATGATTCAATTATCTGTGAATATATGCTGTATAAATCACATTCTGACGCAATTCTTTTCAGTCTCGTCTGTTAGTTTATTTACAATACTAAACTTTGAGCTGAGGGTCTTCCGGAAACAACCTCTCTATCTCTATGAGGTAGTGGTAAGGTCTAGGTACACTCTACCCTCCCGAAATCCCACTGGGTATGTTATTGTTGTAAACTTTCTGTTGAGAGAGGAAAGAAAGGGTAGTAATGTAGCAGGAGAAAACCTGAGACCTTTCAGTATAATTTGCTCAATTATGGAGATCTCTTTTAGTTTTAAAGGGATAAACTGGATTCATGTATTACCAGATCTGCATATTCTCACCTGTTATTATATTTTTGTTACTGAAATTTCTCTTGCATATGCAGAGACTCTATGAAGAGGAGAGGCTAGTCAATGAACAAGCAAGGACATCTTTCATGAAGCTGCTACATGAATGCCAAGTTCTTCGACAGCGCTTTGAGGAGTGCAACATTAATTTAGTCAATGAAAACGAAGATGACCTTGTCATGGATCCCTCATGCTCAGATGCCTTGAATCTCCTCACGGCCTGTGACAACCAAATCAATTTTCTCCTTGCACAGGTATCGAAGATGCTATTTTCATTTTTACATTCCAAGACAGTTCCCACTTTCTATTGAGTTTTTTCTGCAAAATGACTTTTGAGTTGCAATTTGTGATAGCTGTTTATGCCACGGAAATGGCATGTGAAGCTTGATGCATTTCATTCTCTTATATGACTTTTTTATCATGTAGGTAAGTAAGACAGACCTCATAGGGGAAGATAAAATATAAATTCTGACAGAAATAAATGTGGAACTCGAAATCTTGTATTCGGCTCTATACACTTGCAAAGTCAATAAACTATGGTTTAGAATTAGGGGTGAAAAATGGGCTGTTTGGGCTGAAGTTGTGGAGGTCTAGATGGCATGAACCAATAGATGGGTCAATATCCACCATACCCAAAGCTTGTTTGAGCTATATGATGGGTTGGGTCAAGATGGGCTAAATGATAAGTCATAACTCAACCCGCAACTTAACCCACTTTTAAAACATTTTGAGAAACTAAAAATATCGATATTCTTTTCTTTGATTGCAAATATTCTCTCGATCATGCTTTTCCAAATAAATGGTGTTCTGAAAATCACATCTAAATACTTTTTGGACATGAAAAAACAAAAAAACTCAAGCGTATGCTTCACTCAAAATAATTAAGATAGTCACTTTAAGTTTTTTCTCATAAGTTATCCCAATACATAAATTCTCTTTGAAATTATTCTAACCTTGTCTTCCGAAAACTTAATCAAAAGAAAAATTATATGTTATGTGAAGTAATGAATAATGGTTTTGTTAGGTTCTTCTCTTTTATCCCTTTGCCTTATTTATATATTTTTATGATTGTCTTGTACATAAATAAGAGTGGGAAAGACGGGTCATTGGATATGGATGGGGCGAAAATAGGTTTAACAAAAAACTTTTCTTGTACATAAATAAGAGTGGGAAAGACGGGTCATTGGATATGGATGGGGCGAAAATAGGTTTAACAAAAATGGATAAAAAATCAGATCCGCCTATATTTAGCAATGGATAAAAATGGATTAATTGACTGATAAGGTCGGATCGGATATGGGCGAGTCGAAAATGGATAAAATATCTAATCCACCCATATATAATACTGATAAAAATGAATTAATCGACAAATAATGTGGATATTCATATTAATCATGGCTTAAAGAATAATATGGTGAATACACAAGCAAAACCCAAAATGAGCTTAAACAGCTATCACAAGACATAAGAGATGCTGAGAGCACATTCCAGTGGCTTGGACATTTTAATTCTCATTCTACTTTCCAGATGATTTTGAAAGATCAAGCCAAATCAAAATTTGGCCTGGAGACCACTATTATAAAATAAATAAATAAATAAGTAAAATGATTAGTGCAAATCCAATTTTGAATTTACTCCAGATAGAGATTTGGGAAACTTGGCTGCTTCTCAAGTCCTAGATTATGTTGCCCAGAATCTCCAAAAATCCTGCGTACTGTGTTGGATCCCCTAAAATGCTCTACTTTTGGAGGATTCGATACATACCCTGAGTCTAAGCAACAAAGGTCCTAGATGTTCTCTTTTGTAGGCGCACATTCATTTAGAACACGACTAATTAATAAATGATATTTGATTAATTTTTTCATGAGCCAGAGAAAAATATTGTGGTGGGGCCATATGGGTTAAACCAAGGTTCATAAACTAGAAACTTAAATACTTTTTCATGTACAGGCAACCTAGGTTCTGATTTTGTATGTACAGGCTACAGCATCTTGTTTTGTGTTTCAATGGTTTGTTATAATTTGCCAACCTGTTGCCTCTGCTTTACCGGAAGATTTTGCATATACAAGTTTATGCATGGTGTTGTTTTATTCACTCTATGACACCAGTAGTTGTGACTTGTTTTTATCAGGTGAACACAGATGAAGGAATTGATTCGTTTTCTACTGCTGAGAAAAAGAATGAAGTGAATAGTGACTCTGGGACTGTAGATGAAAAGTTGAGAAGCATGTTGATAAATGTCCTTGTCGATAATGGTAAGTTGAGGAAACAGGTGAACTCAGTCATCCGTTATGCTCTGAAAAAGAAAATGTCATGTCCTGGAGAGTGAAAACCTTTCGAGTGAAATGTACAAAACAAGTATTTAGATAGATGAAGTTGGGTAAATATTGTAAAATTGTCATATCTAGAATATCTGAACCCATACTCCCATGAAAATGATTTAGAGTTGACATTGTAATATCATGGCACCCTCATGTATACAGCTCTATTGATGCAACAACTGAAGTATCAAAATGTCCCAACTTAGTAAGAATTGGATGTGCATCGAAGCACATTGACATAATTGCTTGATAGAATATCATTGGGCAAAATAATTAAATCGGTAAAAGTTCAATATGCACTACAAATTTTGACACTTGGAAGATGCCCCATTGAACGTTCTATATCTATTTTCAATGATGTTCCCAACCAGGTAACTAGAGTTCCTGTCAGGACATGATTTTGAAATTTCAGAAGAGGAAGGGAAGAATCGGATGTGAAGAAAATGAGAATTAGCATTTAATCGCTCGTCCAACAGCTTGATTATACATTCTTCTTTTTCTCTTCAAAGTAGATAATATTCTCAACCTAAAATTAGATTTGACTGCCTATTAGAGTTCCTATAATTATAATCACGTTTTAAAGGATTTCTCGACTAGAAAAACTGCTGAACATATTAGCTAGTGGTTGTGATAGAACTATTGGTTCACAACAGAGAACTATGAAAGTTAGTGTCTTATTCATGATGTGCACAACATTCTAAATACAAAGATGGACCAACAAGCCCCATATTACAGGGGAGAAATTTCTATATCTTGTAAATAACAAATACATAGTACAAATCCTCTGAGCTATAGATAGCAAATTGATAATACAAAATATGCTCAATCAAAGGAAACACAACAATATTACAACAAATTTGCAGAATTGTAGGAAAAGGCAATCAGTACAATTGAAGGAGTAGTAATGCGCCTATAAGCCAACTTCGATGTGTTGAGCAAGCACTTGATTTTGCTACACTTGATCACTAACAAAGTGAAAACTTCTCTGTGTTTCATTCTGTTGCGTAAGATTGAGTTTTGATAGAGAAGTTGTATTACAACATTATCACAATATACTATTGGTGCATCAGACAGCTTTACATGTAGTTTTGCAAGATGTTTTTTGAACCCAATTGACTTGAGTCGGAGCAAAAGTTACAACATGATATTCTCCTTCAATGGAAGAGCGAGCAGTAGTAAGCTACAAACTAAAAAGATTTTGACTAAGATAAAAATTCAAAAGAAGTCCTATCACTAATGTCATGGTATCCAATCTGCATCATAATACATGAGTAACTCAGGGGATGTCTTCTTCGTTATTTATAAGCCATGATTTTTTGTATGATGGAGATGGCACAGAAGTCATTTAACAGAAGACCAGTGTTAATGTAGGAGCATGCATAAATTGAAATAATTCGTTGATAGTAATGCTTAAATTTGTTCTAGAAAATGACAAATGCTACAGCTTACGAATTACTTCAGGATACAAGCAAGGTGACATCTAACCAAGGTGTTTGATACTTTAGGGATAGCGAACCAAAGGAACTCATGGGTGTGTAAGCTGGTTTCCATGTAGACATATTATAGGCAACTGGAAAAGCAGAAACATACTTGACTTGAGAAAGAATGATTACATGTGTTGTTGGAAGGAGGACCTAAATACCCAACAAGGAGTGTAGTTGTCCAAGATCTTTGAGAGAGAATCAAACTGAACGAAGTTGAATAGCTTGTTTGATAACATTAGAGAAGTTACAACCGGTGATAATAAATATCATCAACGTATATATGAATATAAAAGCAATTCTTCATTGTAATGACAAATAAAGTGATCGCGTTCAGCACATGTAAGTTCATTGTGTTGAACTACAAGTGATAAACTTAGTCTAACAATAATAGGTTTTACCACTAGACTCAAGGTAGAGTGGTAATCCGCACCTAGAGTTTGGGTAAAATCTTTTGCAACTAATTGAGCTTTATACATATCTACGCACAAGTGCTATTTGGTTTGATACAATAAATGCAGTCAACCATATTTTGAGAAGAGGACGGTGGTATGAGCTCTCACATTAATTCCTCAAAATCAAGTTTCATGACTTCTCTCCAATATGCACTTTTTTGGGATTGATTATAGATGGTGGAAAGTTATTCTGTAGAGGTAATGATAAGATAATCAAAAACTTTTTTGGGTGTGCTGGTATTATTTTAGGAATGGGTTATAGGCCGGTTAGCATATGACAGTTTGTTGTATGCTATGGTAATATTAGATGCTGTATTGAGATTGAAATATGGGTTGGGAGTGGATTAGGTTTGATTGAGATATAAGCTATATACGTCGGATAAAGTAGGTATTGGATTATTGGCTTGTGATTTGTACTTGCTGATTTTAGAATTGATACTGAATTATGGATTGTATTATAGGTGGAGTAGGAGTAAAACAAACTAGATCAACTAGTTGTTGCATAAAGGAGTTTGAGATAGTGGCGGGAGATGGCATAGCCATGATATATAAATTTGGAGATGGACCTCGTAACACGCTGAAAATTTAGGTTGGATTTGAATTGGAAAATGCATGTAGTTAGACTCGAAGCATGATAAATTTTGCGCGTGAAAGTGTGAAAAAATTGATATTTAAGCATGTAGTAAGTGTACAAACTAAAAATATTAGAATTCAAAAGAATCAAAGAAACCAAACATGAAAGAATTGTGCTAAGATAAGACCAACTTGTGAACCACATAATCAGCGTGCAGGTCACATGTTTAGTTGCATGTAAGGTCTTAATCCTAAAAACTTGGTTATTTTTAACCTACAAATATTGAGATGCAACATAATTTACAGACATCATGTTAGACATATTATCTATACTAGTAAACCCTGCCCGGGCGATGGCCGGGTCCACTAAATATGTTTGATTATTTTTACACTCTTATTCGTATAACTAAATTTGAATTTAAAATATGATATTTCATTCATTTTAATTTATTTATCCTTGGTATGGGGTGGGGATGGAAGCAACTCAAGCAGGCAGGACGACAAAGAGTTGTCTGCTTTGGAAGACTGTGGTTGGTCAGGAGCAGGAGCAGGCAACTCAATCACGAAAGACGACGAAGAGTTGCTTGCTTTTGAAAGTTGTGGTTGGTCAGACTCACACTTATTGATTATTTTTACATTCTTATTCGTATAACTAAATTTGAATTTAAAATATGATATCTCATTTTACACAACTTAAAATAATTGATCGGGACGAGATAATAAAATCACAGTTGAAACAGTTGGAAAAATGTCTCATTAGGGGTAATATTGTAAAATTACAGTCGAAACATTTAAAGAAATATAATTAAGCAGCCAAAGCACGCAGGACGACGGAGAGTTGCCTGCATTGGAAGGTTGTGGTTGGTCAGGAGCAGGAGCAGGCAACTCAAGCACAAAGGACGACAAAAAGTTGTTTGCTTTGGAAGGTTGTGGTTGGTCAGACTCACATTTATTAATTATTTTTACATTCTTATTCATATGACTAAATTTGAATTAAAAATATGATATCTCATTTTACATGACTTAAAATAATTGATCAGGGTGCGATAGTAAAATCACAATCAAAATAGTTGCAAAAATGAGATAGTAAAATCACAGTTGAAAAAAAGTCTCATCAGGGGTAATATAGTAAAATTATAGTTGAATCAGTTGAAGAAATATAATTAGGCAGTTGAAACACGCAGCTCAAGCAGACAAGACGACGGAGAGCTACCTGCTTTGGAAGGTTGTGGCAGAAGCAGACAGGATAACGAAAAGTAGGACTCACACTTATATATATAGAAGATGATATCTCATTTTACATGACTTAAAATAATTGATCGAGGCGAGATAGTAAAATCATAATCGAAACAGTTGTAAAAATGAGATAGTAAAATCACAGTTGAAAAAGTTAGAAAAATGTCTCATCAGGGGTAATATTGTAAAATTATAGTAGAGTCAGTTAAGGAAAAATATTTCATCAGGGGTAATATTGTAAAATTATAGTAAAATCAGTTAAAGAAATATAATTAAGTAGCTGAAGCAGGCAACTCAAGCAGGCAGGACGATGAAGAGCTGCCTGCTTTGAAAGGTTGTGATTGGTCAGGAGCGAAAATAGGCAGCTCAAGCAGGCAGGAAAATCAAAAGTAGGGCTCACACTTATTTATATAGATATCTCATTTTACATGACTTAAAATAATTGACCGGGGCGAGATAGTAAAATCACAATCAGAACTGTTGCAAAAATGAGATAATAAAATCACAGTTGAAAAAATATCTCATCAGGGATAATATCATAAAATTATAGTAGAATCAGTTAAAGAAATATAATTAAGCAGCTGAAGTAAGCAACTCAAGTAGGCAGGACGATGGAGAGCTGCCTGCTTTGAAAGGTTGTGATTGGTCAGGAGCGGAAGTAGGCAACTCAAGCAGGTAGGACAACCAAAAGGTTTAGTGATGGGTATGACCACCACTTATTTATATAGATATGGAAACCTAGTCCAAAATAGGTGAAAGCTAGGTCTCTAAAGTTGACATGTGGAAGCCACATGCAAGACGCCTGTTTGTAATGCGAGGTGCATGTCAAATACATGTGAAAGTACTAAAGGTTGAAAAAATTCAGATCTCTAATGTACGAGAACCACATACAAGTTGTATGTCAGATGTCGCTGAAAGTTTAGAGAGTTGGAATTTTGGGTTCTCAAGTGTTGACATACGGAGTCAATATACGAATCGTATATCAAGCCAACTATGTACTAAATTTGAGTAGGTTTAGAAGTCAACATATGGTCTAACATACAGATTGCATGTGGTGGTCATATGTCGTGTGACAATGTTGGAATCAATAATATGAGTTGTTTTTCGATTTTCCATTTCATTTTATTTTGACCAGTTTTTTAAGAGAGAAAGCACCTAGGGATTCCTCAATTCATGAAAGGTGATTTCTAAATCTATTCCTTAGCTTAGTACATCAAATTAACATGGATTAATTCTAGAGTAACATTCTATGTCACGATCCAAGCTAGACCCTAGATGTGACACGACGATTACGATTCCCAAAGAAATTCCAACCAAGCCTCTTAATATATCAGGTATACATAAGGTAAGTAAAACAACAATAGAAAGCAAAGCGATAGCTAAGTCTCAAAATAAAGTCTAAAGATAAAGGAAAGTTTAGGCTTGAATAAATGGACTCACACATTTTATTTGTCTATATATGCCTCTACTATACTAACTTAGGCGGAAGCGTAGAACAAGTTCCTAGCTCACCCTCAATATAAAGAAAAAAATAGTCTCAAGTAGGGACATGGTCTAACATAGTCATGAACATAAACTTGATGGTTTGTCCTTGAAACATAAGGACTTACCAATCAAGTGATTCAACCTTCTATCTAACCACGAGAGTGTGTAGGATGATCGCCAAACCCAACATTATAAAAAAATATAGGCAAAACGTATGAATTAGTACTTTGAATTTACTTATGTATGCGAGTGATGCAACACATGACATAAAGGCAATGATCAATGTTAGGACACATGATAAGGTAATCATTTGAAAGGCATGAATACATCATAAACAAGGCCAATATCATTTGAAAATCATAGTGCAATCTTAGGGAAACTCGTAGAATGCATGGATAATTATCAGTCATAATAATGAATCATAAAATCTTATAAAGTTCATAAGTCGTAGCAAGAATATTAAGTCATAGTGAGAGTCACAAATCATAAGCAATCAGAAACCATAGTGAGAGTCATAAATCATAGTGAGAGTCGTAAATCATAGTGAGAGAGATCATAATCAATATATAACCATGTGAGCTATAACATGGAGTATGGTGTATTTGTCCCACCAAAAAGGGTCTAATATGCTTTTCCAGGAATAAAAACATACACTAAATGGATTCATTAGTATTGGTTGATGAGTCCGTAATTTGGACTCATATTGAGCATAAAATGCCTTAGATATTGTCTTCAATGTGTAATTTTACCTTGAAAACTGACTTAATGTGTGTTTGATGCTAGGAATGAGTAATAAGGTGAAAAAAGAGATAAATCATGAAAAAATAAGTCAAAATGAGTGAAAAAGCATAAAAGGCGATCACTTTGACGGTACACTGCCGAATGAGAAATTTGAACGCCTAAAATGAAAAAACCCAGCCCCTTAATCAATGTGGCATAAAAGTGATGAAGTTACAATGCGGCGGATCACCGAGCGTGCACTGATGGTCAAAATAACCATCATCGAAGTTTATAGAACCTGGTAAGACAAAGTTAAAAAATCATGGTTCAGCTCGACGATAAATCTGGAAATTTAGTGGATCGCCAAATAAAGTTGGCGGCTTAAAAGACCATCGCCAAAGTTTACAGTACCCAGGAAGGACAAAGTTGTTCAAATCAGTGACAAGATAACCATTCGATGGATCATCGAATGTGTTCGGCGATCTCGACTTTCACAGTCGAATGGTGGGTCGAGTCATGATATAAGGCATTTTTGAAAGGTGATATAAAAACCCAAGGAGAAAGAATATGAAGTAAAACTTGATACTTTTACACATAGATTCTTGCACTTTATTCTTCTGGTGCTGAAAACTTGTACTTGGTGATTTGGAGGTTCAAATTGAGGCAAGGAAATAAGATTTATAATCCATTTTCTTATATTCTTTGCAATTTGAAGCAATGGATATTCCTTAGAGAAATTTGATCTTTATTTTCATTATAATTGGCTAAAATCTATTGTTGGGGGTGTGCAATGTAGTTGAATATTGAGCTCTTGTAATAGGTCTTTAATATATTGAATATTTGTGTGTTGATTTGCTATGTATTGAGTTTTTCCTTCAGTTATAATTATGAATCTGAGGATGCAAACTTGAATTTATATTTAGATATATGGATATTACGTAACAAAAATATTTGTAGTGGAAAGATTGCATAATAGTTGTGGGTGACGTGTATTTGGGTTGAATGTCGTAATATGATTCAACTGACTAAGGTTTTGGATCTTTCACTATTAATTTGCATAGTTTCCATTGCATTCTTGTGTGAATTACTTGTGAAGTCTTAACATATTCACATAGAAACATTGTAATTGACTTAACTGTGATTGTATTTATCAGCTTTAAAGCCTACCCATAAGCAATTGATCGCAAGATTCAATAATTAAGACCCATTCGTAAGACTTATATTCAACTATGCACACCCTTGCATATCTCTATTCATTGATTACATCTTAATAGTTTAGATTTGCGAACTTATGACAATTTATTATAATCTCAAATTATTTCTTAAAGAAATTACAATTAACTAGTTCAATTAATTATTTCGAGGCTAGAATCTAACATATCAATCTATGTGGGATCAACCTCAACTCTTACAAAGTTGGGTTTATAGTGCTAGCGCTCACCTACTCTTTCAATCATAGAGGAGTAGTTTGAGCGTTATCAAATATAGAGCCATTGCTAGGGAATTTGTCATGACTCAAGCCTAGGACCTAGTCGTAATACGATGAATGAGAAACCAGAAGGCACCTGACCCAAGCCTCTTACCATACATCAAGTATTTTATAGGAATTGAATATAAATAAAAGTAAAATTTAAAAAGGAGAGGAATAAACATAAAATTCATAAAGGAAACTTAAAACATACTCTTTATACTTTGTCCAATAAGACCTCTAACATAGACTTGGCGGGGGCTAAGACATATTTAAGCTTACCGTCAAGTAATATGTAGCAAAAGAAATACAACTAGATAATCCAAAGGTCTTAATACATCAAATCATGAAAAAACTAGGATATTTTCCTAGAGCTAGAGGACTCACCAAATCTCATCTTCAACAATCTAAATCTAACCACGTGGATGAGGAGCACCGTACCTTATATGGTTAAATCATGTAGGCAAAAGTCTGCGTTAGTAGTTTGAATGTACTAGTATGTGGGTATGCAATGCAATGGGGTACATGTCATGAGCTAGCGAATAATATGATCATTTAAGACATCATTTAGGCCATGGAACATAAGATAATGCATGTGGAATGTAAGGAACATACACTTATTTGAATGTATGATAAAATGCTCAAACTTAGAATAATGAGAAACGTAGGTTGCTAGGCACAAGTAAAATAGTAATACCTTTAGGAAACCAATGTATAGCTTTAAGGGAAGGACCATCTTACTATGAATGAGACATTAGTAATCATAATGAAGAACAATTTGCATATTTGAAGAGAAAATTATATACCTTTATAAGAAATACCTTTTGTAGTAACAGGGGACCATAAATATATGTGAGAGCAACCTTTAACCGACATAAATCATATGAGCTAAACCATGGAGTTCCGATATTTCCCCTACAATCGAAGAAGGGGGAGACCACTTGCCAAGGTGATCTCCTAAGATGCCTAAGTGTATCCACTAAAGCTAACTAGTGAGCATGCCTCTACTAACAAGTGGTCTAGAAATCAACCTCTACTACTGTAAGACCTGAAAATTTTCGAACTTCATAATGGTTGGTCAAGGTTAGTGTTGAAATTATCATGGTTGAATTTTGGTATCTATGGGTTGTATTTAAGTGGCCGGATTCTAGGGAATTGTTTTGGTGGAAGGTTGTAAGACCGTTTAGGCAACACTGATTTTGAGGGGTATATCGTTTTGTAAGGGATGAACTGTGTGGGATATTATATATCAAATTAAATCTCTTTGCGTTATCTTCACAACGTAACTAGTTTTACTCAATTCGGAGTTCAGATGTGAAAGTTATGGCCTTTGCAGTGAGACTACCCATAATTAGAAGTATGCTGGAAAAGGGTTCCAAATTGGGGTCTAAGTGTGGGATCACAGACCGTTTGGTGGTCCACGGTCCATGGTGGCTTCCGTGGGTTGGTAGAGTGTGCTCCTAGTGGTTGGGGGCTAAGCCATGAACCAAGTGTTTACCCACGGACCACTTCACGGTCTGTGTGAGCCTTCGCTGTCCGTGAAGAGTCCCGTGGGTTGGTCCAAAGAGTTGCCAAGGTTCGGGGTGGGACTCCGGACCAAGTGATGCCCCAAAGACCAGTACACAGTCTGTGAGGCCCCTCGTGGGTTAGTCCAGAAAGTCCCCTGAGAGTTCAAGCCGAAGCCGAGACTAAGTGATGTCTCACGGACAAGCTCACGGTCTGTGAGCCTCTGGACGACCACTGGGTGTCCTCCGTAAGGCCCTATTTTCTGTGATCTAGTTTATTTCATTAATGGTTAATTCATAATTTAATTAAATTCTATGCCCCTTTTAGCCTTTCTAAGGTCTCCTAACTCCCCT
>JBCEWC010011131.1:0-16986 GCA_038996855.1 Solanum aculeatissimum
CTCGATTCAAAAATTCAGGGGTCTCCAAGTCATACTCATCATATCTGATAGTCACCACTGTAGGAGTCTCTTCAGCAGCTAAAGGACTATCTCTACCAGTTGAGTGACTTAGTGCAATAGCTGAGGTACTCACACCTGCAGCTGTGGGAGTAGCACTAGTAAATGAAGGAATGTCCCCACCAGCTGTTGAACTGGATGCAACAGCTGATGTATTTAGTGCAACAACTGATGTATCTGCTGCAGCAACTGATGTATCTTCTGCAGCAGCTGATGGACAGGGTTTAGGAGTTGGTGAAGCAGTTGATGTATCTGCTACAACAACTAAGGGAGTTTGTTCAGCAACTGATGGACTTGTTGCAAAACTGGCACCAACAGCTGTAAGATTGGCACCTGCAGCAGCCTCAACTATAACTTGTTTAATCAAATGAGTCAGCTCTTGCTCTGATTGATCCACTTCTTCATCAGATAAAATCATCCTCCTTCTAGAAGCTCGGTAATAACATTTTTTCTTTTCGGCCGGGCCATTATTTAACGTAAATAGTCTTGTAAAAAAAAAGAGATAATCTATTAGTTTGATAGTTTGATCAATCTTATCAATATAGACAAAGAAAAAGTGACTGTCGAAGAACCTCCCTACATGAACAATATGTGTTCTTTTCTCACAAAAAATGACAACAACAATCAAACAACACAACCCACATAGCCGGAAATGTATCCTCAAAGAGTCCAACAAATCAAACAACACCACCACCAACAACCCTATCCAAGTAGAAATTAGGGCATGCAATACATTTTTCTAAGAATAAGCATAACAACTAAAATCAAAGAAAAACAACAACTACAACACAATACTTGTTCTAATTAGTTCACCAATTGCTGTCAATACTTTAAAATCGAGCAACCAACCATACCCGAAATCAACCAACCAACCAACCAAATATTTTGCTCGCAATAACGACAACAACAAAAATCAAACAAAAACAACACCCATACCCGAAAATATATCCTCAAAGAGTCCAACAAATCAAACAATACCAACAAGAGCAACACTATCCAAGTAGAAATTAGGCCATGCAATACATTTTTCTAACAAAAACCATAACAACTAAAATCAAAGAAAAACAACAACCACAACACAACACTTGTTCTAATTAGTTCAACAGTTGTTGTCAATACTTTAAAATCGAGCAAACAACCATACCCGAAATCAACCAACCAACCAACCAAACATTTTGCTCGCAATGACTACAACAACAAAAATCAAACAACAACAACACCCATACCCGAAAATCGCATCTTCAAAGAGTACAACAACAAATCAAAAAATACCAAGTACAAATTAGAGCATGCAATAACAAAATACATATTTTTTCATCTTTTTACAACTAAATAATCATTTGTACAACAAAAAGAAAAATCAAACCAACGGGAAAAAAACACTTACCAATGACGACGATGCGGGACTGCAAAGGCAACGATGCAGCAGAGCAATGGCGACGACGACACTGGTGAAGGAATGACAGACAATGACGACGAAGAAGACGATGAAACCCCTAACTGCTAAAGCGCGAAGAAGAAATAGAGAAGAAAAGAAGTGTCGGAGCCCGAGAGAAAGGAAAGAGAAGAAAAAAGTTGAAGAGACTGATTTGATTTTGAAAAGATATTTTATTTTTTAATTTCTTTTTAAATTGTAGAATTGTTTTTTAAAAAATAAAATAGTTGCTAAAATTTTAAAATGTTCACTTTGACTCTTCGTTAAATTAATTATGGTTACCATGACAAACATTTTTAATTTCCAAACTTAGAGAGACATCGTTGCCTCAATTTGTTACTTGCAACTGAAAGTTACAAGGTGAATGCAACCCACCACACCGTCTTGTGTGGTCAATCACATTTCTCCGTTCCTTTTCTTTTTCGTTGTTAATGGGTACAGCATACCAGTTGTAACAAACGAAGGGAAGGAGCAAAAGGGAGGAGAATAATGTGAGCTGAGGAAATTATAGGATATTAATTAATATATCCTAGATTTATGAAGAAGAAAACCCATATTATAATTTGCTTCGATTTATTGACCCGAATTCGGCGGGTTGGAGATGGCACAGCAAGTGGAGGAAGATGAACATGCTGTGTACACACTGGATGAAGCTCTTACAGCTCTGGGGTTTGGTAAATTCCAATATTTGGTATTGGGTTATGCGGGGCTGGGATCCATGGTCGATGCTGTTGAAGTTATGATTCTTTCTTTTATTGGACCAGCTGTGAAGTCTCAGTGGGGACTTTCTTCTACCCAAGAAACTCTTATTACTACTGTTGTATTTGCCGGAATGCTCATCGGAGCTTACTTCTGGGGAATTCTTGCTGACAATTATGGAAGAAGGCAAGCCAAGCCTATATTCCCTTCTTTTAGTATTTTTATTTCTTAGATACATGTTGCAATCGGATTTACTGGAAAAATTTATGTTTTTTCTTCTTCTTTTGCGAAGTGGGGGAGTAGTGAATAATCTATGGATTGCTTAAATTTTTTTTTTTTTTGGGTTTAAGTTGTCATATTCGATGATTATACTCTTTCATTTTCCATCACCAGGAAATGTCTTCTGATTGTGGCGATAGTGACAACTGTATGTGCTTTTTTGAGTTCCTTTTCTCCAAACTATGTATCACTGCTCATTCTTCGCATGCTGGTCGGAACTGGTCTGGGTGGTGGGCCTGTATATGGATCTTGGTTTCTAGAATTCGTGCCTTCTCAAAATAGGGGCATATGGATGGTTATCTATTCAACCTTTTGGACAATTGGAACAATACTTGAGGCTTTATTGGCTATGGTACATCTTTTCCTTGTGTATTTACCTTATGAAAAAAAGTAGAAACTGGTACATCCTTTGCTGTTCTAATGTACTGTCTATCTATTGTGAAATCGTTCTCCTCTTCTGGGAATTTTAACAAGATATGATTTTTGAATAAAATAAGAATTAGAAGACACCAGTGTTTATCTATATTTAGTTCTTGTCTATTACATGCTACTGCATTGGACTATATACACAGTGAGTGACACACGGAGGAGTCCTTTTGGCTGCGTGATAATTGTGTTCTACAAGATTGTATATATAACAATCCTTCCAGATCTCTTACACATACAAGTTAATTGTGAGGTTTAGACTAGAGCCCTAGCTAACTAAAATTGCTAATTAACCTGGCGGTGGGATGAGCAACAACACCCAGCTTGGTTCGAAGTAGCTGAAACTGATGTTTGGGCAGCGGTTTGGTGAAAATGTTGGCAATTTGCTGATGTGATGGAACAGATTTGGTCACCATAGCTCCCTAGACAACTTTGTCGCAAACAAAAATGACAACCAAGCTCGACATGCTTTGTATGAGCGTGCAACAATGGATTAGCCAATAAATGCAAGGCACTAATGTTGTCTGTGAACAACATGGTAGGTCGAGGCATGGAAATGTCAATGTCTCGCAATAAATGATCCAAGTTAGTTCGGCAGCTAAAGGGGCCAATGAGCAATCTTCAGCTGTGCAATAAGTGATCCAAGTTAAGTCGGCAGTTAAAGAGGCCAAGAAGCGATATTCAGCTTCACAATAAGTGATCTAAGTTAGGTCGGCAGCTAAAAAGGCCAACGAGCGATATTCAGCTTCGGTGCTTGACTTGGTGACAGTGTGTTGCTTCTTTAATGACCGCAGAAAACACAAATGCCAGTAGTAGAGAACCTAGTGATGGGACAACCAGCCCAATCTGCATCAGAGAAGCCGACCAAGTTAAAGAGAGGATTGAGTAGAAATGGCAGGCCTAGGTGTGAAGTTCAACTATGTAGGGAAGTACACATTTGATCCCACCCCAATGAACCTCAGTAGGATGTTGCATAAATGGCAAAGCAAGTTCACTGCATGAGAGATTTTTGATCGAGTTAGTATGAGGCACCAGCAATGCTGTGATAGTCGAAGGGATCAACTGGAGTACCACCCAAGTCATGAAGCTAATGCTTTTAAGATAGAGGAGTGGGATGAGCCCGAGCAGCTAGCATATTTGTGCGCTGAAGTTTGGGCTATGGTAGTAGCATACTTATGCTGACTAAGCCCTAAGGAAAAAGCCATCCTTGTCATGTTGAACTTCATGCCAAGGAAAACAATGAAGGGGCCCCCAGTCTATCACAGCAAAATGTGATTGTAGCTTGCAATTAAGAGCAGACAACATGGAGGAGTTGCTGCCATTTAAAATAATGTCCGCCATGTGAGGAGATCAAGATCATAACATTGAACAAATGAAGAACAAATAGTGAAGAATCTGCTTTGCTGCAAAGGAAGGCAAGATGTAATAGATACGAACTGAACTTGTGGAACCAAACCTTTGGGACTTGCTTCAAGTCTCGTCTTTGAGTTTTATCAAGCCTACACTCCGACAAGCCTTGAATAGGGGGCATTAATTGGCATCAAAATCTTGTGGGTCTCTACAAGGTGAGCCCAATCTTTTCAGAATTCTTGGAGGCTGCTCTACCCTAACTCACATCTATATAAAGGAAAACATATTGGTAAAGAGGTATCTTGAAACCCCATAAATTTCTGGGATATTCGTAAAGAGATCAAGGGATCAAATATTGCCTTTGCCAAAGCCTCCTGACCTTCTTAGCGATCAAATGCATTGCAAGGAGGTCCAAATTATCCTACATTCGAGAAATATGCTACTAATGTCCCTCGAACCGTGGAGAAAATTCTGAGAGAAGATCAAGGAAGGAACGAAATTGTACTCACAAATATTCATCAATAAATTTTTTTTCATCATATTTTGTGATTGCTGTTTATATTCATTACTTCAAAAATTTATTGCAAACTGTGTGTATATATCCTCAAGACATGCCCATATTTGTTTCACAGTCGTACTTCCTATGATGAGAAACATTGATTGCTCTGTCATTGGTCTAGAAAGCCAACTTCTGACGAGAACGTCATGATCTTCCCATTCGTCAAATTTTGGATTTGGTTTCTCATTCTGCACTGAACTAGATGGAGGATCTTCCTTAATCAACTTACCAATCTTAAAATTTTGCATCAGTTGAAGAAATTGTGTCCTCCAAACAATTTAGATGGTTTTAGCTTTAATAGGACAAATTGAGAAGAGTTGGTGAAGTGATGGTGTAAAGGCTAAACGGGTGCTAGACGAGCATGCAATGATCGTTGTTTGTGATAAGGGAGACTTCAGGATCTTTCGGTTTGTATCTTAGAACCAAGTCTCTGATACCATGAATCTATGTTACTCATACTCTCCAAAGAGTTGATGTGTTTGTCGGATCCTCCAAAAGTAGGGCATTTTTGGAGGATCCAGCATGGTGGGGCAACTCTTTTGGAGAGTCACAACACAGCCACGAATAAGATAAGAATTAGATGACACTATAACTTGCGTTTTTCTATATTTAATTCTTGTGTATTGCATACTACTACGTTGGACTATACACACACAAATATTGACATACAGAGGAGTCCTTTTGGCTGCCTTATAATTGTGTTCTGCAAGGATTGTATATGTTACAATCCTTCCATCTCTCTTACGCATGCATGTTAATTATTGGGTTTAGACTAGAGTCCTAGCTAACTCAACTTGCTAATTAACCTGGCTTTCTTTCAAATTTATCTATACTCACCTAGATTGCTTCAATAATTAATGCCTACTCAGATGAGCTTCAATAAGAATGGAATAGCAGGTCTTAGGATCCATCTTCTAACTTCCCCCTTGTCTATGTCTACGTACATACTTCCACAATGACTGGAAGTCTATCATCTGTATGTGGAAGATTTCTTAATGTATAGACAATGTCTTTAGACTAAAGAGGGATTTTCTTTGGCTGGGCAACAAGGAAGGTAAGGGCGCTCACTTGGTCAAATGGCAAATTGCTCAACTAAGTAGAAAGCAGGAAGACTTGGCATTAAGAAATCTAGGTTTGCAAAATAGATGCTTACTTTAAAATGGCTATGGAGGTTTGGTAAAGAGGGGCAAGCTCTGTGGAAGGATGTTATCATTAGCAAGTATGGACAAACTGATCCATGGACCTCAACATTGTGACCAGCACCTATGGGTTCTTAGTTTGGATGTCTGTCAGAAATTTGTGGCCAAAACTAGTTGGGAACGTATGCTACAAGGTGGGTGAGGGGACTAGGATCCTTTTTTGGAAAGACAAGTGGATGGGACAGAACTCCCTCATAGAGGAATTGGCAGATTTGTACTCTTTCTGAGACCACCTAGAGCATCAATTGCTGAGATTTGTCCTCAGCAAGGCTGGAATATAACCTTTAGGAGGCTTTTGAATGACTGGGAGGTAGATAGAGTGGCTAACTTACTGCAATGGTTGGAAGATTTCCTGAGACTCAACACTAATCTTGATTCTATCAGATGGAAACATGATAGCGATGGGGGAATTTCTGTTGGAAGAATGTACAAAAGAGACCTGGCAACCGCATCCAGGGAGCGTTCTTGGATTTTGGAAACAATTCTGGAAAGTCCAGCATTACAACCAAGATAAAGTGCTTCACATGGTCGGTATGCAGAAGAGCATGCCTGACTCAGGGGAGACTGGAAAAGAGAAGATTTCAGATTGTTTCTAGGTGCTTCTTTTGCCATGAAAAGGAGGAAACAAACAATCATTTGTTCCTTCACTGTGGAGTGACTTCCCAGATATGGTATATGTTTCAAAGCCTTATCCAAGATCCTTGGGTGATGCCTGAGCATACTGCAGATCTACTAAGCTGTTGGATGAGAAGAGAGGGAAGTAAAACGCAGAAAGAATGGTGGAATCTAGTTCCTTCCTGCATATGATGGTCAATTTGGAAGGGAAAAAAATAGATGTTTTGAGAATATTACTAACCCAATGCAGAAAGTAAAAGAAAAGTGCATCAATACTCTATATTTTTGGTGTAAAGAAGAGAGTATTGATGAAGTACATCATTTAGTAGATTTCCGAGGCTCTTAGTAATTATGACTACTTGCCTTGTAATTTGTTTTTGGGTTACCAGCATACCCTCATTGCTGATGAATACAACTTTACCGTTCTCAAAAAACAAAAAGACAATGTCTTTAGATTGAGGAATGGCTCAGTAATGACTCCCAAATGCACGTAGGAACACGTTTATAAGTGAATAAGATCCAATCTGTGCATAATAAAGTGAATATTACACTTTTCTGAAGTATAAAGTGGAAAGAATAAAATATCTCTCTTTCTAATAAGTGATTTAGGAATAGGATGATCATGTGACTCATCTAATACTCGATGAAAGTCAATGGAACTGAACAGAGAATTAACAGAGGAAAAAAGGAACAATGTCGAGTCACAAAAAGTCTGCTTTCTGTCCAATGTTAATTTTCATCTTCTTTTAAATATGTATAATTGGAACTATGTCTTTTGGTGCCTCAATGACACTTTGCCACTAATATCCATGGGTCAAGTAAGATTTAAGAAATTTTGGAACCAAGTTATAAGTATCTTCTGAATGGAAATCTTCACTTGCAAGGACAGTCCATATAAAACAATAACTTGTCCATAGTCCATATCTGTTTGCATTCTTTTGAAGGGTTTGTTAAACAAATGAGATACACATACACATTTATATGTTCAAGTTATATGCATTTCACTTCTTTCATCTTTGATTTATTTGAAGTATTTCTAATAACAGTTCTACTTCTATCACTATTTCCAGTTCTCAAAAAACTTCTAGTAAAATTGTTATTGTTGTCTCAACAGGACTGAACACCTATTCATCACCAATTAAGTGTGGTTATTGGCTTCTTCGTCTATAACCCCACCCCTCAAAAAAAAAAAAAAGAAGGAAAACAGGTCTCAAATCCCAAAGAGAACTTAATTCAAAGAAACGACGAGGGAGGTTGATAAAAGTTCCACCCTGAAAACTGAGAACATTTCTCCTAAATTGGTCTGACTGCCTTAGTATTCGAGGAGCTCAACCAGAACATAAACAACTTTAAGTGCATAGAAGGTGATGGTCCAGATAAACTGTGATTGGTCACTTGCTCCCACACATTTTGTGGTTCTGTAGTCTTCACAGTAAAGAATAATTAGGTTGTAACTTAGAATTCTCTTACTTGATTGTTATCACTTCATCAAATATCATTTGCTTAGGTTTTTATCGTTGACAGAGAGTTGTAGCGCTCCCAAACAGTTAGTAATTATTGAGAAAAATGAAAACAAAGTAGAGTGTATCTTCCCTTATTTGTAAATGTTGGAAAAACTTATTGCAATTTGCTTGTGTTTTCTTGCAGATTATCATGCCAAGACTAGGTTGGAGGTGGTTATTGGCTTTGTCATCTATACCATCATTTGCAGCACTTCTCTTGTACATTTTTATAGTAGAGTCTCCCAGATATCTATGTGCCGAAGGTAGAATAAGTGATGCACATGATATTTTGAGGAAAATAGCTGTTGTCAATCAGACAAAACTTCCCCCTGGAATGCTTGTTTCTGATCAAGTGGCGGAGCTGGATGAGGAAGAGGAATTGCTTGTGCCGAGAGCAAACAAAATCTTCAATTTTAAGACAGGATTGTCTTCATCCCTGATGCTTTTATCCCCAAAATTACTACGAATTACCCTCCTCATGTGGGTGGTTTATTTCGGAAATTCATTCTCCTATTATGGCATTATATTACTGACATCACAGTTTAGCACTGGGGA
The DNA here is from genome assembly GCA_038996855.1 of Solanum aculeatissimum. Lineage (NCBI taxonomy): Eukaryota > Viridiplantae > Streptophyta > Magnoliopsida > Solanales > Solanaceae > Solanum > Solanum aculeatissimum. The sequence goes on from JBCEWC010011131.1 coordinate 8,677, forward strand.
TAACAGATGCTTCTCAGTTGCTTTGGATGTGAAAAATGATACAAGCCTCTATACAGACGTGTTCATTACTAGCCTTGCTGGTACTTCTACTTTCTTTTTCTTGTTTCAGATTGCCACTCAATTATTTCTTCTCAGCTCCCATTGGCTCAATTACAATTTGTAAATCTTTGTTATTCTTCGTCTTTCAGAGCTTCCTGGGATCCTTATTTCAGCTGTAGTGGTGGAGAAAGTTGGTCGGAAAGTCTCAATGGCACTGATGTTTGTCTTGGGCTCCCTATTCCTTTTGCCGCTTGTTGTACCTCAGAATGAGGCCTTAACAACAGCATTACTGTTTGGAGCTCGTATGTGGTTCATAGGGACCTTCACCCTTGCTGGTGTCTATTGTCCAGAGGTGAATGTCACTCTTTACCTTCTTGAAGCGCTTCTTTCTTCTTTCATTCTTAGCTTCATCGTTCTGACTTTTTCAATTTCTTGACACGGCAATTTATTTTGGTCCCTTCCAGTCAAAACTAGATAGATATATCTTGTCTTTCATGTATTCAATTGAACAGGGAATTTTGAACTTCTACCTTTCACATATTAAAAGGTTGAATTTGTAAGATTTCTTGCTCCACTGAAACTCTATTTTATTGTTTGAAGCAGCAAACAACATTTATGTTCATTATTGGGCATCTTAAACTGGGACTGCATGTATCTTTATGCCTCCGTTCCCCTCTCCCTCTATCCCATCTCTCTTATGCGCATCTACTTGTTTTATATGGGTGCATAGACTTGCAAAACAAATTAATTTTAGGACATTAGTGCTGGCTCCCTTATTTATTGTAGCCGTTGCAAGTATTTTTACAGATATTTGATTGGATTAGCATAGAGTTCTAAGGAGACAACTGAACATGGTTAAAGCTGAGAGGTTTTAGCAAACACAATTTAAGAACCATTTGCTTTTTTATATATAGACCTATTGTTGGTTGCTTTTTAATATTAGTTTAATATTATAAAATGTAACACTTTTGTGGTTGAGACCTTTAGTGGGCATATTCATCATATATTATTTAGTGAACATTATATTACTTAGTGGCCGTTTGTTGGAACACTCCAATTTGGAGTTACTGTATGTGATTTACTCCTTAAGTTACAAACTTACAGTTGAGCATCTGCACGTTAGGGGGGCATTTGTTGCCCTCACCATTATTTCTTTTATTACTATACCATTACACCTTGTAACCTATGTAACTTATAGGCCATTTATCTTCTCTATTAACTACCCTATTATCCCCCTAGTCATTGCATGGAAGATATCCACAAATATAAATAGTGGTGGTCTTCATTTGTTTTGGGTACACAACACAAGAGAAAATTATAGAGTGCATAAAGTTTGTCAAAAACAGAGTTCTTATAGGTTGAAGGAAAGTGTTCTTTTTGTGGAGCTTAAGACTCAACTCTTGTCCAGAGATTGTTGAGTTACACTTTGTGATAAGACTGTTTTATCCTAGAGGGGACAAGTCGAGAAGAATACTGCTGGACCGGTGAAAATATTTGTTGCAGTGGGCTTGAATCTCCTTAAAGAGAGCGAGATATCCGTGCCTCAGCCTGAAGAATTTTGTTTTCTTCATTTTACTTTTCAATTACTATTTGTAATTTTTTGTAATTTCACCAACAATTTTAAGGAGATTCAAATGGCTACAATTGAAAAAATCACGGATGTCAAGATGGGAGATCTTATCAAGCCATTTCGGTTCAATGGTAATCACTTTAAGAGGTGGAAGGGTAAAGTACTTTTCTACTTGAGTTTTCTCAATGTTTCTTATGTGTTAACTGAGAAGAATCCTAATAAAGTTGATATCCTCTCCATGGATTATGATGAACTAATTTCTCATCAAGAGAAAGTGGAAAAGTACAATGATGATTCCTACAAGTGTCGATATTATATTCTTAATTGTCTATCTGATAATTTTTATGATTATTATGATAGAACATACTCTAGTGCAAAGAAAATTTGGAAAGCATTGCAGAGTAGATATGATACCAAAGAAGCTGGAGCGAAAAGAAATGTTGCTAGCCAATTTTTTCGTTTTCAAATGGTGGACAACAAATCAGTGGTAGATCAAGCTCAAGACTTCATAATGATTATAGGAGAGCTTAGATCTGAGGAGGTCAAAATTGGGGACAATCTTATTGTTTGTGGCATAGTTGATAAACTTTCACCTTCTTGAAAAGAATTTCAAAAAACTATGTGCTACAAACAAAATGAAACCCCTCTTGAGATGTTGATAATGAAAATCCGCATGGAGGAGACAAGGGGCCAAAATGCACTTTTACAATTAGAAGAGAATAACACCACTTCGAAGGTAAATTTAGTTACTTCGAACAATGTTATTCCTGAATCTAACAAAAATACCTCTATGAAGTCTAAGAAGAAAAATTTCAAGAAAAGAATGGTAAACCTACAAGAAAAATAATGGTGAAAATAATCAAGCACAAAATTAACAACTTCAAGATAAAGGACCATGCTTTGTTTGTGGCAAGAGTAGGCATATTGCTCGATTTTGCAAATTTCGAGTGAATATTTTCACTCAACATAGGCTTTTAGTGATGGATTTAGAGATTAAAAGGGGTAAGAGGAAGAAGGTTATTTATGCCTAACCGAAGATTAGATGGGGTAGCCCGACTCCGACCCTTTCTCGGGAGATGGGGAAAAGTTGAGTTATTTGGGGGCTTGGAGTAGTAGCGGAAATGTGAACTCTATGTGGGAGACCATAACTGGTTGCATTAAAAGGGTAGCCATCGAGGTGCTAGGGGTTTCGAGAGGGACCTTCGGTGGACGTCAAGGTGATTGGTGGTGGTGCGGAGAAGTTCAAGACAAAGTGAAAGCTAAGAAGATTGCCTATACGAAGTGGATGGAATGTAGGGATGAGGATGAAAAAATAAGGCTCAAGGATATTTATAAGATGGCGAAGACAGAAGTGAAGATGACAGTGATGAGTGCTAAGACAATAGCGTTTGAGCGTTTGTATGTTGAGTTAGGTGAAAAAGGCGGGGATAAGAGATTGTACAGGTTTGCGAAGGAGAGAGAAAAGCTCGCGACTTGGACCAAGTGAAGTGCACTAAGGATGAGGAGGGTGAGGTGTTGGTGAATGAGACTTCCATTAAGATAAGGTGGCAAGCGTACTTTCATAAACTCTTAAACGAAAAAGGGGACAGAGATATTGAATTGGGAGATTTGGCGATAGTCATCGAGATTTTGGTTATTGCAGGCGTTTGAGAGCCGAGGAAGTTAGACGTTCTATTAGTAGAATGAAGAGAGGGAGAGCGATCGGACCCGATGGGATTCCGGTGGACTTCTGTAAGAGCGTGGTCAAGGATGGTATTGAGTAGTTGACTAGATTGTTTAACGCTATTCTGAAGACTGCTAAGATGCCTGATGAATGGAGGAGTACAATGGTTTCATTGTACAAGAACAAGGGTGATATTCAAAGCTGTAACAATTACAGGGGTATCAAGGTGCTAAGTCACACTATGAAGGTCTAGGAGGTAGTGGTGGAGATGAGGGTGAGAAAAGGAGTGTCTATTTCAAAGAATCAGTTCGGATTTATGCGGGGACGGTCAACTACCGAAGCAATCCATTTTGTTCGGAGATTAGTGGAGAAACATAGGGAGAGAAGGAGGGACCTTCATATGGTGTTCATTGACCTTGAAAAAGCTTATGACAAAGTTTCGAGGAATGTCCTATGGAGGTGTCTAGAGGCGAAAGGTGTTCCAATGGTGTATATCAGGGCGATAAAGGACATGTATGATGGAGCTAAAACTCGTGTAAGAACAGTAAGAGGAGATTACGAGTATTTTCGTGTTGAGATGAGACTTCATCAAGGATCTGTGTTGAGCCTTTTTTTTTTCCCTAGTAATGGATGAGCTGACACGGTCTATCTAGGAGGGGGTGTCATGGTGTATGCTATTTGCAGATGACATAGTACTGATTGATGAGACTCAGGCTCAACCAAAACAGAATATTTGGAGTGTAAATTTAGTGTTGCAAGAGATGAAGCAGACATTGAAGTGACACTCGCTACTCAACTTATTCCAAAGAGAGAAAGCTTTAAGTATCTGGGATCCATCATCCAGAGTAGTGGTGATATTGACGATGATGTCACACATCGTATTGGGGCAGCATGGACGAAATGGAGGCTTGCCTCTGGAGTATTGTGTAATAAAAAGATACTACCTAAACTTAAAAGGCAAGTTTTACAGAATGGTGGTTAGACTATCTCTGCTATATGGGGTGGAGTGTTGGCCAATTAAAAATTTACATGTTCAGAAGATGCAGGTTATGGAGATGAGGATGTTGAGATAGATGTGTGGACATACCAGAAGTGATAAGATTAAGAATGAGACCATTCGAGAGAAGGTAGAGGTGGCCCCTGTGGCTGACAAGATGAGGGAAGTGAGATTGCGTTGGTTTGGACATGTGTAGAGAAGGAGTACCGAAGCTCCTGTTAGGAGATGCGAGAGGTTGGATTTAGGAGTTACACGGAGGGGAAGAGCTAGACCAAAGAAGTATTGGGGGAGGTGATCAGACAAGATATGGCAAAACTTCATCTCACCGAGGACATGACCTTAGATAGAAAAGAGTGGAGATCGCGTATTAGGGTAGAAAACTAATAGGCTAGTAAGAGTAGGTCGATGTATGACCCTGTGGTATAGTAGATTAGTAGTAGTTCTGTCTATAATCCTATGTCGTCATTATTCTTCTTATATTTGTTTGCCTCTATCGTATTTCATACTACCATTTGCTTTTTTCTTTCTCCTTTCTTTTCTTTCTTTGTTCATATCTAGTACCTTCTACTTATGGGGCTCGATTCCTTTTTACAAGGGTTTTTCAGAAACAATCTCTCTATCTCTATGAGGTAGTGGTAAGGTCTGCATACATTTTACCCTCCCCAGATCCCCCTTGTGGGATTCCACTGGGTATGTTGTTGTTTGTGGTCCTACACCTTAGGCAAACGTTACCGAAGAACCTTTTATGGCAGTGATTACAAACATATTTATGGTTGAGAATGTTGATGAATGGTGGGTTGATTCTGGTGCAAACCGTCATGTATGTTATGACAAAGACTGGTTTAAAAAATACTCCTTTTGAGAAGTCCAAAACCATCATGCTTGGTTATTCACACACTACTCAAGTGTTTGGAACGGAAGATGTTGAATTGTTACTCATTCTATGAAAAAAATTTGATGTCTAGTTTTCTTCTTCATAAAGTAAGCTTCAAATAAATTATTGAATCTGATCAATACGTAATTGTGAAAAAATGTATTTTTGTGGGAAAGGGGTATGCTTGTGATGAGATGTTTAAACTGAATGTTGAAATGAATAAAATTTCTAATTCTGTTTACATGCTTTGTTCTACTAACTAGTTTTCGAACACGTGCGGTGCACGTGTATCCCATACTAATTATATTAGTATAATTACTTAAGAAATATTATAAAAAGTGTTATTATAAGTTGCATAGAAATTGAAGTGAAAATATATAAGTTTAGATCGATGGATGATGAGCCTATTCAATCGATATTATTATCGTTTCAAGATACATCATACTGAAATATTGATATCAAATGAAATAGCCGAACGACTTTAATACATAGTTCTTATAATTTCTCAAGTTTCAACTTGACAAAAGATTTTCTTTTTAATATGTCACAATACAAAATTTAAATGTTGACACCATGTTTGCAAAATATTTCAATAAAGCTTTTGCCTTCTTTCTAAAATAATTATAGCCACCACATTTTTACACCTGGATACATATCAAAAAGTTGTTGTCAAATGAGAAAAGTATTTTGTACAAGTTGCATAAAACTTCGATCAACATACGCCTTCCTTAGGATGGCTAGTAGATCATTATCATCTTTCTAGTGAACACCTACATAATATCATAATTATTTATGATAGAAATAGTATAATTGAAATATTTAATTGATGTATATAAATCAATATAATTATACATATATGTACCCTTCGCCTTCTTTGCCTGATGATTCAAAGTTATTAGTCATTTACAAATTTAACAAAAAAGAATATCACATAAGTTGTATAAATCTAATTATATCACATAGAATATTTATACTCAATTAGTGAAGATAAAATTTTAACCATAAATAATAATAGTACAAAGTATTTTCTGGTAATTATAAAGAAATTATAAAGAAATGCTTACCTGATAACCACAAAGAATAACGAAAAAAAATATTAGTTGCCCAACATATTCATTTCTTCACACACCATAATATATATAGTTTTCAATATTCTGTTTTTGCCTTTTCAAATTCACAATGCATATTGATTAAATTATACGAATGGATTAATTTCATAATAAAAGTTGCAATAAATACACAATTCACATTTGCAACGTATGAACATATTTTGGTTAGTAAAGACCATGTTTTTTTACTATCCAAGATTTAACATCATTAACATATCATAATGGAGTAATAGCAAAGCAAACGTGCAATTACAAATAAAAAGGAAAAAGTAACTGGAATCTTTTAACTCCTACATTAGATGTACTGATTGAGATATAATTTTGTTTATTTTCATTAGAATTACCATTTAATATTTAATTAGTTAGATATTTATATATGTTTACTTAATGAAAAATAAAAGTGATGGTTTTGAGTATTTTAAAGTTTATCTTCAAGAGGTTGAAAATCAATTTGGAAGAAAAATAAAAAGAATTAGAAGTGATAGAGGCCGTGAATATGAGTCAAATGAGTTTAATTCTTTTGTTAGATCATTGGGAATCATTCATGAAACTACTCCTTATTCTCCTGCATCTAATGGTGTAGCGGAAAAGAAAAATAGAACTTTGGTTGAATTGACTAATGTCATGTTTATTGAGTCAAGTGCACCTTTAAATTTTTAGGGTATAGCTATTTTGACTGCTTGTTATGTGTTAAATCATGTGCCTCATAAAAAGTCCAAACTAACACCTTTTGAGTTGTGGAAAGGTCACAAGCCAAATTTGGGATATCTAAGAGTTTGGGGTTGTGTAGCCTTTGTGAGGCTAATGGATCCCAAGATTACTAAGTTGGGTAAGAAAGTTACTACTTGTATTTTTCTTGGTTATGCTTCAAATAGTACAACCTATAGATTTTTTAATCTTGAAGATAATATTGTTATTGAATCAGGTGATGCTATTTTTCATGAAAATAAATTTTCTTTGACTAAAAATAGTGGGTCAAAGGATTGAACAAAATATTTTGTCACTACGTAGTTCTTCTTCTTCTTTTTCTACTTTGAAAAATAAAGTAATTGATGATTTTGAGTTAAGAAGAAGTAAAAGAGCTAGAGTAGAAAAAGATTTTGGTCCTGATTTTTATGTTTATAATGTTGGGGATGACCCTCTCACTTTAAAAGCTTTATTTTCACATGATGTAATTTTCTTGAAAGAGACTGTAAATGATGAAATGAAATCACTAATTTCTAATAAATCCTGGAAGTTAGTTGATTTACCACCGGGTTGTAAAACAATTGGTTGCAAATGAGTCTTATGAAAAAAGTTAAAACCAGATGGATCTATTGATAAATATAAGGCTAGAGTAGTTGCAAAAGGATTCAAGCAACTTGAAGGCCTAGAGTTTTTTGACTTCTTTTCTCCGGTAACTAGAATTACATCTATTAGACTTTTAATTGCTATGACTACAATATTTTATTTGCAAATTCATCAAATGGATGTAAAAACTGTTTTTTTAAATGGAGACCTAAATGAAGAGATTTATATGGAACAACCTGAGTGTTTTGTTGAAGTAGGCCAAGAAAGCAGAGTATGTAAACTTACTAAATCTCTATATGGCTTGAAACAGGCACCAAAACAATGACATAAAAAGTTTGATTCCTGCATGATGGAAAATGGTTTTAAAACAAATGAGTGTGATAAGTGCATATATCATAAATCTTGGAATAATTCACATGTTATTATTTGTCTATATGTTGATGATTTATTGATCTTTAGCTCTAACATGAATGTTATTGATGAAGCAAAAAACATTATTAGAAACCATTTTGACATGAAAGATTTTGGTGAGGCAAATTTTATTCTAGGAATAAAAATTATTAGAACATGTGATGGAATTTTCCTTGACCAGTCACATTATGTTGCAATTTTTTTGAAAAAATATAACTTTCTTGATTGCAAGCATATGTTTTAACTCCTTTTAATTCAAGTGTTCACTTGTTTCTTGTACAAAGTGAAAATGATGTGATAAATCAAAAGGAATATGCTAGCTTAATTGAAAGTTTGAGATATGTGACTGATTGCACT
>JBCEWC010011132.1:0-16986 GCA_038996855.1 Solanum aculeatissimum
TATTATCTGAGTATGCTCTGTGGTTGCAGCATAGTCTGAACTTCCACATCAGAAAGGACTATTTTGGTCTCGTTTCCTCCCAACAGATCATAGTTGTCTTCCAAAAAGGATATTTCGTCATGTTTCTGGTAAGTTTGTGAACGGAAAACTTCATTGGGCTACCAGTTGTAACATTTTTTCTATTGATATGTCTGATGAGAAATGTGAAAACATAGAGAAGCCCTCGGATGGGGAAGGTGATTTTATTTCAGAACTGGAAGTGTTGTGTAGTAATCTTTCCGTCCTCTGTTATAACTGGGAAAAGTATGTATCTATTTGGGTTATGAAAGAGTATGGGGTTAAAGAATTTTGGACAATGACGTATAAGATCTACGATATTGATAATCCATATGGGAATTATCAATCCTATTTCATTTTAAATAAAGGTGAAATTCTGGCTAGGCTTGCGCGATTTTTCAAGATATATAATTCAAAGGATGACTGGTTCAGCCCAAATATTATTAACTTTGTTCGTGATCAAGAGGCTGCGGAAATCTACGTTGAAAGCCTAGTTTCTCCTTTTCCATCGGATGGCCGGACTAGTGATGCAACAAAAAACAGGTGGAAAAGGCTCAGATCAAGTAGCTAATAGCAAATAGTAACTAGTAAGAGTTTTTCCTCAAATGATTAGACTATATTTGTTATTTCAACTATTGAAATTGCCTATGTAAAGGACATTTTTCGATCTTATTGCTTTTGGATTTTGTCAGTCATCTTACTTTATCTGTACTGAATTATCCTTCTCCAAATCCTGCGCATAACGAGAGTTTTAGTGCATCAGACTTACCCTTCAGTAACTCCAATGCTTTTATCTAGTGGTCAAAGTTCAGCTTGTGACGTGTTGATGGTTAGTCACACGTCACATGTTTGAACCCGTCTACAGACTAAACTTTGGTATTATGCACCAAGTTTCGAACAGTGTGCAATTGGCCATCGAATTAATCGTTTTACACTAACAGAAAAAATAATAATCATGAATCTAACCTTACAAGCTCAACCTTGAAAACAGAGATGGCTGGCCAACAAGAGGGGTTTGTTTATACAAGAATAGATGCAACATTGCGGTATCAGGGTCATCTGAACTCAATTCTTTCGATGTTGAGTATAAATTTGTATATATAAATTTATTAAAATCACATCAAATGCTCAGTAGATGTGAACTCATAACTTTAAAAGTACAACAAGTTCAATGCTATGAATCTTAAAAATTAAACTCACAGAGTTTAAATCCTGAATCCGACTTTGTATTTATAATGTCCCAACCGTGGCTTGCGGTGGGTCATTGCCTTATTGAGATGCTGGAATAATAGTAGTATTAGAAACTCAGAGACATCAGATACTTCATATTTCATGGATTGGATTTCACTTAAAGTTACAACTCCCCAATTAAGTGTGACATTTAAAAAAAATAGATGGTGTAAATCCACATGGCATTCAAATTGAAGGGGCCAGAAGTGTACAAGTGATAAGGCTATCAAGTACAATGCTCTTAAAGCATACTTTGTAATACTGGGAAGTGATTTTTTTTGGTTTGCCTATCCAATATTCGGTGTCCGCATTGGCATTCGACTACTTCAGATTTATGCTGCGTAGGGCCCATTCGGGGGAATCGCTCCCTACCAAAGATTTTTTCATTCCCTGAGTTCGAATCTGAGACTTCTAGTTAAGAAAGGAGTAGCCTCATCCATTGCACCACATCCTTTGGTGATATACTGACAAGAAATTTGTTGCTTCTTCATCAATTTCTTATTGTTATTTCGTTTTTCTATTCCCCACTTTGTCTTTTAGTTTTATTTTTGTGTATGATTAATAATTGAACTATCAAATCAAAATCGACAACAATCAAACTAATGATAAATGTATTTTCTTTGTTTTATTTTGTGTAGTACCTCTTATTTTTTAGCCCGTTTTAAAAAGAATGTCATTTTATTATAATTAAAAATAATTTAACTTTATAAATTAATTTTATTATAATTAAAAATAATTTAACTTTATAAATTCTCTTTTTACCTTTAATGAAATGAATCTTAACTATACGAACATCTAACGATTATTTTTTACCTCAAGTTTCAAAAGTCTTCTTTTATTTAACGTTATACCAAGTCAAAGAATGACACATAAAATCAGACGAAAGAAATATTTAGTACTTCAAAAACTGATTTAATTAATTTAATTTTAATTTTAATTTTAATCAATAATCAACTCAAATTAATCCGCAAACATCCCTATTCTCTTTTTCACTGTATTAATCTTTCCGTCGATTAAATCTGTGGAATCCAACCTTAAAGGCATGTAGCTAGCCACGTATTTTGTTGAATCTATAATTGCAATACGTATACAATTTGTGTCGTGCATAATCTGCCTATTGGAAACAATGATTAAAATGACCCGAAGCACACATGTTGAAATAAACTCTTTCTAAACATTCCTATTCTCTTTTGCACTGTATTAATCTTTCCGTCGATTAGATCTATGGAATCCAACCTTAAAGGTATGCTGCCACGTATTTTGTTGAATCTATAATTGCAACACGTATACAAATTGTGTCGTGCATAATCTGCCTATTGGAAGCAATGATTAAAATGACCTGAAGCACACACGTTAAAATAAACTCTTTCTAAACATCCCTATTCTCTTTTGCACTGTATTAATCTTTCCGCCGAGTAGATCCGTGGAATCCAACTTTAAAGGTATACTGCCACGTATTTTGTTGAATCTATAATTGCAACACGTATACAATTTGTGTCGTGTATAATCTGCCTATTGGAAGCAATGATTAAAATGACCTGAAGCACACATGTTGAAATAAACTCTTTCTAAACATTCCTATTTTCTTTTTCACTGTATTAATCTTTTCGCCGATTAGATCTGTGAAATCCAACCTTAAAGGCATGTAGCCACGTATTTTGTTGAATCTATAATTGCAACACATATACAATTTGTGTCGTGCATCATCTGCCTATTGAAAGCAATGATTAAAATGACCCGAAGTACACATGTTGAAATAAACTCTTTCTAATATAAAAGAAATAAAAGAAAAGAAAAGAAAAGAATAAGGTGGATTGGTGGAAACTAATTATTAATTATATTTTAATATTTTAAAAAATATAAAGTAATTTACATCATCTATTTTTAATAAGTGGATAAGAGAAAATATGAAATAGTACTTCTTCATTCCCTATTAGTTTTCATATTACGCTTTTCGAAAGTCAGTTTAACAAATTTTTAAAATTAAATTATATCAATTTGATATTTTAAAATAAAAATTTAAATATTTTGATGATGTATGAAAAATACTATAAATTATAATTTTTTTCTTATCAATATAATGAAAAATAACTCCCTCCATTTCTTTTACTTGTCACTATTTTATTTATCGAGATCAAATTATAATATTTTTTATGTAATTTTCAACGATCTGAATTTTAAATATTAAATTTAATAATTTTAATTTAATTTTGATGTTTAGTCAAATCTCAAAAACGAAATAGTGACGCGTAAAACAACGGGCGGATCATTGGAGGACTAAAATATTCTAATTTGGGAGACGAAACAGTCCGCAATACAATTTGGGGGAAATTCACTGAACAAGTAAGACGTGTAGGAATAGAAATATTGAGAATCTTCCACAGTTACAGAGCAAGACAATCAAGCCATTTCTCAAATTTCTTCAGCCCAAAAATGGAATCTGAAGAAGATGAAACAACCCATCAAAACCCCAAACGGAGTAAACCCACTGACCATTCTCAAATTCCATCAACTTCGATGCAAGATTCAACCTTTACAACTCCTAATTTGCCAGAAGAACTCATCACTGAAATCCTCAAAAGGGTTCCAGTGAAATCCCTCTTGCAGTTCAGGTGTGTTTCAAAGTCTTGGCTTTGTTTAATCTCTAGCTCTGATTTTGTCAATACCCATCTTAGTTTTTCTGCTAATAACAAGGAGTACAAACACCATAGGCTTATGTTGAGTTTTGTTCAACCTGAATATAATCTGAAGGAATGTTCTCTTGGTTCTTTATTGTATGAGTCTGTTACTGAGGCGTTTGATTTGGATTATCCTATGAAAAATCCTCATAAATCTGTGTGGATTGTGGGTTCTGCTAATGGGTTGATTTGTCTTGCTATTGAGGAAAATGATTTGTTTATATGGAACCCATCGATTAAGAAGTTCAAGAGATTGCCGGATTCTAGGCCTACGTTGAGGTGTGGTTACTATTTTATGTATGGTTTTGGATATGACGAGGTTAATGATGATTATAAGGTGGTGGGTATTTTCTGTATTTTTGGTTCCGGGGGTTCGTATGATGTTGAGGTGAAGATATATGGTCTAAAGAGTGATTCTTGGAGAAATGTTGATGATTTTCAGGGTGGGGTGTTGTTGAATGATTCGGGTAAATTTGTGAAGGGGAAGCTTCATTGGGCTACTACTGCTCGTCTTGGTGAGTATAATGGCTGGGACATCATTTCTATTGATTTGACGGATGAGAAATGGGGAAAGGTAGAGCAGCCCAGTTATGAAAAAGGAAATTTCGATTTTGTGCTGGGAGTGTTGGAAAACAATCTTTCCGTGCTTTGTAATCATCACAAAACTCGAGCAGATGTGTGGGTTATGAAGGAGTATGGTGTTAAAGATTCTTGGGAAAAGATGTATACCATTAGGTGTCCTGATGATCCTGGGAAGTATATGTTCTCTCCACCCCTTTGCATGTCAAGAAAAGGTGAAATTTTGCTCGTGTTTGGATCAATTTTCATGATATACAATCCGAATGATGATTCAGTCAGATATCCGGAGGTGACTAACTTTGATGCCTGTCTTGAGGCGGAAATCTACACTGAAAGTCTGATTTCTCCCGTTTTACAAAATGAACCAATTCCACAACAACAATGAAGGCTGCAGCCCATGACTTACAACTGTAAGAGCTCTGCTTAATACATTTTTCAACATGTGTTAATCTATTTGTTTCTTTTGTCAACTATAGAATAAGATATCACATATGCAACATCTTTACAATAAATCTTCTCTAGATATCTTGTTTGTGCTATCTCATTTTTGCATATTTCCATGAAACAAATTGTCAGAAGAACAATTATTCAGCTGTAGTTTTTAGTGTCTACCACTAAATAAATTGAATAGGACTTTGTTTTTCTCTTCTTGAGAAGTTGTGTAAGGTTATGTTTGCATCAAAGCAAGTATAAAGACCATCAGGGACACAAAAAACATGGCAAGGGGATCTACAGGGTTATTTTTTGATCTAGGGCCTACTTTTACTAGTCTTCTTAGGTGAAACTTAATAATGGAAAAAAAAGAAGGAAGTATGGGAATTATCGAATAGGAGTCAAAGCCTATCCAGTTTTGGTGATCCTCCCTGCTGCTTATAGCTTACTGTTAATTTTCTTTTCTTTTAATTTCTCATTCTATTACATATTTGTTCATTGTTTCAGCATGGCTTCTTTGACTATGTTTTCTTTACTTGATTTTTTTTTATGCTTTACTTGAGCTGAGGGTCTATCTTAAATAACTTCTCTACTTTCACAAGGCAGGGGTGAGGCTGCGTATAGCGTACCCTACCCAAACCTCACTTGTGGGATTATATTGGGTATGTTGTTGAATGCTGCTACATATTTGATCAATCAATGGCCAACTCTTCTTTCAGTTTGGTAAATAACATTGATTTGAACAAGAGTTGGAAGGAGAAAGCAGTTGAGGAAACATATTTAGTTGTTATGATCACTAGAGTAGATTGGAGATGCCAATGAACAGGAGAATGTAGAGAATTAAATTGGGATCAAAACTTTGTTTTCAGATGGTTCTGTCTTCTAAGTTGCTAAAATACACATATTTTTCATCTTCATTATTTTGGGCAAGAAATTACTCTGCTATAAAGAGCTCTTTTATCTTGTTCCTAAATAGAGCGGCTGATGTATGTGCAGCTGGACCTTTTTTAGAATTCTTAGGTGCTATGGTTACATATCACCAAGTGAGATCTGAATAGCCTTTTCTGATGGATCATTTCAAAAGAAACTCTTATTTCGTCTATTAGTTGTGACTATGAATCTGACCAAAGTAAATGTAGCCAAGCATGTAGAAACAAGGAAAAATATCTAATCCTCGTAGCAAAACTATTTCAAAAATTTGAAACATGGATTTAGTTATTGTTATGGTTCTACTTCTTGTTGCATCATCTGGGAGACACTAAACAGAGGTTAGAGGGGAGAAATAAGACGTAGCCAAGATAACTTTAATTGTACATTTTAGTGGAAATAATATGAGGGGAAAAGGTTAAACGCCTAAAGGTTTGCATGTGGAAATTCTTGCAATTTAGATTTGGTGGAGATAGGCATGGCCATGCCTTTTGTGAAGTGATCCAGCTCTGAATCAAATAACCCATTTTTGGGGAGGTCAATATGTTGCATGTGGATCAGCATGAGTACATCTTGTGACCCTTTCTTAGTTTTTATTTTCTTTTGGTATTTATAGACTATGTATACCATTTCTGCACCACTTTCATGCAGTCTAGACTCGAGATTACTTAAGTACCTTGTATTTGTTCATTTTCACTGTTTTAGAATGTGAACCGAAGCACCTTTGATATTTCTCAACTTTTGGAAAATGGAGCTCGTCCTTTTTGGCTCAAATAAGGTCAGCAGCTTGTGTTTAGTACATGTTAAATGTAAAATGTGCTGGAGCTAGCTCTTCATGTGTTGCTTTCTAGATCTACCCTGCTTTTATTTGTCATATGAGATGTCAATGAGGTTTTTGGTTAACTTTTCTGTATTACTGAACTTTCAGGAAGTGAAAAAGCTATGTTAGGAACAACCAGACAACTATCCACCACCTGTAAACTGCGTGGAGCTCAATGAAGAAACGCGGACTTTCCCTTGTGTTTACAGTTCATCTGTGATTTATTAATGTTATTACCGTGTTCAATGTATATAGGGAGACTTACCTACATCTACTAGACTACAACTTACATCTCACATTGCTGGTAGTTTTAAGTCAAGTTTGTCACAATAAAATGTTGAACAAGCTTCTCCTTCTCTTGAATGTATGTTGTATGTAGACTAATCTGAGATGGATGTTTATTACTATTTCTAATGATCTCTGATTTATGTCTTTTGAAATGCCTTTCTATTGCTCCGTTAAGAGCATGTTTATCTATTGCTCCGGACAGAACTTTTTAGAGAATGTTTGTCTTGAGGTATAAGTTCCTCAGTTTCTCGATTCGCAAGACAAGACTTTTAGAGAATCTTTGCCTTGAGACATAACTTCTACCACTGAACGTATGCTTTATGGCTTCTTTCGTTGAACTTATATCATGAGGCATAATTTACGTTATTGAACTTATGCCTCATGGAGGAAGCAACAAAGTTTTGTACCCAAGAATTACCAGAAGAAATAATCTTTGATATTCTCTTGAGATTACCCCTCAAATCCCTCTCTAGATTCAACTGTGTTTCAAAATCATGGCTTTCTTTACTCTCAAGTAGTCAATTCCTCAAAACCCATGCCCAAAATATGACTGGTTATAGACTTAGCATGTGAAAATTCATCTATTACTCTGTCTAAACATGAATTTTCTCCTCCTAAATATGATTTGTTTACGCAATGACATATGTAACCTAATGCTCCTGAATCCATGTATTGGAAAGTTTCATCATTTGTTGTGAGTTTAATTAGACATAGATTTGAGAGGGTATTTAGTTGCTTGTTGCAACTATGATGGATCAAATAAGGCGGATAAAATCCACATGCAAGATGGAAAAAATGTAAATTACAATTTGATACAAAATCAAAGAATCGGGAAGAAGAAGACCTTAGAACAGTAGATTTGTATGCCAAAACTTGAAAAAAATCAGAGCTAGCCAATTTTCTGAAAAGACATAAAAGGAAAACACGATACTCAAATCAAATTTCTACAGCTAACCAAACGCAATATTAAGCTTTATCGTAGAAATCAGAGCCTCTGTAAGTGAGATATTAAAAGAAAAAACAATATTTCTCGCAAAAGAAATAGTGAAAAGGAATTTAAAATGAGCGAAAATGATTTTTTTTGTTGAAACATAGGGAGGTAAAGACCCCCACAAATTTGATGAAATTAGTGGAGGCTAAAATAACCCGCACATTTAATATAATTTTATGGAGTTTTTTTATGATCCCCACGATTAAACTTCCACAAATCTAGTTGTTTTTTTTGTAGTGTGACTCGTCTAATCTTGAATAGATTGAGCAAATTATATTTTTTTCAAGGCTAAAATATAATAGCTCCAGTATTCCCCATGCATTGATCATCATTCTCAAATTGGTAATTTGACAACTTACTACCGTGAATCTTCCAAAAAAAATAAAAAAATCCATGATATTCACTACTAGGAATATACACTTTTTTCATCGCGTATCAATAGGAAATTGATGATATAAAACGTGATTTTCAAGAAAAATGGCTCTAGATTCAGGTAAATAACAATGGAAGAAAAGTTGTAGAATAATAATATATTGTACTAGAGAACAATAGACATGTATTTAAAGACTAAAAACTTGACAGATAAATAGAAATCAACTCTTAAATACTAAAATTACTGCAGTAAAGAAATGTGTAGTTCTAAAGCAAAGATTCAACATATATAAAGAAAATCTCAAGGTTTTCAATCTTGAATTCATCTCTTATGTGTAGCTAGCTCTTAATCTTGTGCAGTATTGTATTGAAGCCAATTTGAGAAAGTTTGAAGTGTGTTCATATTAGGTCTGTAATGCTTCTGAGTAAACTCAAGTAGGGTAGGCCATGTGAAGTCAGGATAGAGTCGATCTTTGTTTGGACAAAGAAAGAAAGCAAGTGATTTCCGAGGAGTCGAGTTGTTTACCACTGCTCTGTGCAAGCAACTTTTGAACCTTCCATTTGATAACGCCAGCAAAATGCCAAACATGAAATATATACATACATTGTCTCTAGCTCTTTATATTATTTGTATGTACTAGTAAGCTTGTTAGTTTCTGGTGCCTAAATTTTGCTTACCATAAATGTGTCACCTATGTTAACCACGAAAGCATTGGAATTTGGATTGATGGAGTGCCATTCGTAGTCCACAAAAACTTGAAGTCCGCTAACACAATCTTGATGGAGAATGGTTAATGATGTTGGATCATGATGAGGCCCCATTCCTAAGATGAGCTCTGGTTTCTGGCATGGTGGATAGTAGCTGAGTCTCATTGTTGATTTGTTGTCTTCGAAAAATTCTTTAAAGTAGCTCTTCTGTACACCTAGGCTCATCGCTAAGAGTTCCATGATCTTATGAGAAAGTGTGCTCATGGAATTGCAATATTCTTGAAAAAAATTCCTGTGCAATTAAAGGGAAAAAAAAGTTAATCATTTACATAATTGAAAAAATAGAAATACAGGCACTCCTTCTGTTTCAGTTTGTTTGTCTGGTTATGATTTGAAATAAAGGAGTACTAAGGTAGTCGATTATCCATACCCGAGATGGTTGAAACTTTCACCCAATGTCGTTTGAAAATACTCTTCAACTATGTGAGATGAGTCTTCTTTAGCAGAGTATGAAAAAGAGAGTGTTTCTTTCCAAGGCAACTTTGTCAAAAACCTTTCAGTAAAGCTGCTGGCATAGCCCCAAGCCTCACCAGTATTTCTCTGAGCTTTTTTCTTTTTAAAGAGAGGCATGCAAGTCAAAGAACATGTTCATGTAACGATGGGCATTGGAGATGAGATTAGTGTCAATCCCATGGTTCACTACAAGGAAGAAACCGTGACTCCGGCATGCTTCACCAACAAGCCTAGATGCTTGTTGGGCCGCGTTGGGGTCACCAGACAAAAATCCCCTTAAGTCAATAAGGGGAACGGTAAGCTCTTGTGCTACAAGACAAGGCTTCTCGTCGTCAGGCCATATGAATTGTTTGGGAATGTTGGTCTCATGTTTCATATGGGATGCATCAAATATCAATGGCTTTTTCTCATCTATCAAAGGTGATTTTCCATTTGTGATTATACTATCAATGGCCATTGCAAGCAAGGGTCTATTTTTTTTTCCCTCTCTTGTGCAATGAGCCACAAAAGAGAAAAGGAAATTGGGGGTGATTAATTGTGAGGAGCCAAAGTGAAGGATTATATAGGGCTTAATGATGCATAAAATTTGGATAGAAGTCCATATGTTGTTTGTCTTTTCTTTTCTACTGTTGACCAAAAAAATTTGATAAATTTTGAATTATAATTTTAAAAAAGAAATATATAAGTCAAACATATATTTATCCACAAATTTTGAATCAGATTTTAAAAAACTGTATTCAAATATCAAAAAGGGGTCCAAACAATTTGCTAAGAAGGGCTTAATAATGATTAAAATTGGGGTGTAGGTCTGTTACAGAATGTATAGTATTCATAGCATGAGGGAGATCTCACTACTTTTCCCACAAATTGTCATAGAAAATTGAAAGGTCAAATACTATTTAACAAATATATTTTAATTTACTCCCATTTATAATATTATTTTAGGTATCATACCTTTATATAGTATTGTCAGGTAAAGAACCAAAAAAGGTTGTGGGATAAAATTATTAATGCAGAAAATGATACGAACATTTATTCACAATAACTAAAGAAATTATGATTAGAAACGTTTTTTAGATGCTAATGAGATTATGAATGCCAATGTTCAATCTTTATTAATATTGAATTTAGTATGAAGATATAAGTGTTGGAATGATCAACGACACTAGGTAAAAGGATACTTAAAGGTCACTAAAAAATAGAAAGTGACATATATTTAATATATCAATTATTATTTATTTAAATAAAAAGCTTAGTAAAGATATTTTCAAAATTTAAAAATTAGCGAAGAACCAACTTTAAACTCAAAATCTTTCCACTTTTAATATAAGTACGATGATGATGATGATATGATGATTGTATTCGTCCATTAGTTACTCGCCATGTGGCCAAATATAAAGCACAAATACTAAATATCTATCTCTAATAATTTTTCACTCATACTTTATAGTTCATCTTCTTCCAAAACAATTGCTTTCCACTTTGTTGTTTCAAGCTTGTCTACTCTTCTGGTTTTGGTAAGTTTTATATATTTTGTTTTTGCATTCCAAATTTTATATTGTGAATGGTTTCTGGCATGTCTTTTTAATTTTTCTCTTTGTTATAGTATATGATATATGTTTTTGAACTATCTTTATTCAGATTTTGCAGTCTGCCAACATTAATCTAATCAAACTTCTTGAAAAATGATTGAGCCATATGAGCATTTCACATTACATTGAACTTTTTTTTCCTCCTTTCTTAGTTTTTGCCAAGACAAAAGGTACCTACAAAGATGGAGGTACAGAACAAGTATGTCACAACAAAAATCAACATAAATGGTGCACCAGAAGAGTCAGACTTTGAGATAAAAGTCGAAAATGTCTCACTTATAGTTGAGTCAGAGTCTAAGGAAGTTGTTGTCAAGAACCTGTATGTGTCGATTGATCCGTATCATATAAATCGAATGAAGAGCCAAAGTTCGTCACAACAAGCCATAAGTTTTTCAACTGCCATTACTCCTGGTCAGTCCATTGACACTTATGGTGTAGGAAGAGTGTTGGTTTCTCATCGACCCGAGTTCAAGAAAGATGACTTGGTAGCAGGCCTAATGACCTGGGGAGAGTACACTATAGTAAAGGAAGGTTCAAGGTTGAATAAGTTGGATTCTAATCTTGACTTTCCTTTGTCTTACCATGTCGGAGTTTTTGGATTCAGTGGACTTGCTGCCTATGCTGGATTCTTCGAAGTGTGTAAGCCGAAGCCAGGGGAGAAAGTTTTCGTGTCTGCTGCTTCTGGTTCAGTAGGACATTTAGTAGGACAGTATGCTAAATTACTTGGATGTTATGTGGTTGGCTCTGCTGGTAGCCAAGAAAAGGTAAATTTACTCAAGGAGACACTTGGATTCGATGATGCATTCAATTATAAACAAGAAACTGACCTTAAATCAGCTCTCAAAAGGTGTTTCCCTCAAGGGATTGATGTCTACTTCGACAATGTGGGAGGCAGGATGCTAGAAGCAGCAGTGGCAAACATGAACTCATTTGGCAGAGTGGCTATCTGTGGGGTTATATCTGAGTACACGAATGCTAGCACACGAGCTGCTCCAGAGATGTCGGATATAGTCTACAAGAGGATTACCATCCGAGGATTCCTAGCTGCTGATCACATGAATGTGTATGCAGATTTCCTGTCGAAAACAGTTGAGTACCTCCAAGCTGGAAAACTTAAGGCCATTGAAGATGTCTCACAAGGTGTTGAAAACATTCCCAATGCTTTTGTTGGATTGTTCAATGGTGATAATATAGGCAAAAAGATTGTCAAAGTTGCAGATGAGTAAAACAAAAAACGATTCATAATTGTTGAGCTATTTCACCATGAATTAAAAGTCGAGAACTTACTTCCATTGTATTAGTGAACAATATCTTATCTGTGCTTCTTTTAAGTTGTAATCATTTTAAAATTCATCTTCTGCATCAAACTAATTTGATCTTTTGCACACTCAGATTCTTGTTAGTTTTCCTTTTCATGAATCCTATACTAAAACTGTCACCCTACAGGCTAAAGTGCACCAACTATGCCTCTATTCCGAATTTAGTTAAGTCGACCATATGAATCTTTTTTATCAACTAACCAAAGTGGAAAAGTACATCTTTAGCAACTACTTCAAGACCACTACAAGATAAAGCAATATCTTCGTTTCTCATCAACGTAGAGACTAACTATTATACCAACATGGATCTCGTACTGAAATTGCAGCAAAGCAAAGTGATTATTAATGTATGGAAGTTGGTTCCAATAGAGTGTCAAGTTAGAAAACACTAATGTAATAGCATCTTAATAGAAACAAAGTTTGAGAAGAGTTGATCAGGAAGGTGATAAATGTAATACCAAGCGTTATATTAGCTGCATTAATCATGAATCAGAAGTCATCCTTCCATTCAAAATGAAGCATATACTAGTAGCTCGATATATCTAGGATTATTTGTACCTCTAAAAAAGCATTTATATTTTTCACCATAAATATTTATGAGGTTGACTCTAGTAAAGATGATGAGGATAAAGCACGTGAAACTTCCGAGTCCTCAAATGACTTGTCTTTGCCACCATAAACTTGTCAGATGATGATGCGGATCTGAAAAGGAATTTCTCACTTAGTGGATGTGATTGGAGTACTAAGGAAATTTGATGATGGATATGGTGTGAGTTCAAATTCTCATATCATCCTATATCAGACAATCTGCTGAGCGTTAATTTTATCATCTTTCTTAGAAATGAACAGGCTTTGATACCTTTTTGTTGCTAAGACTGACCTGTACCAGCTAGTATAGTAGAACGAGAATCAGTCAGCTAATAATTAGTTTATATTTATCAAGATTACTACAAAATATTTGGTATTTAGTAATGCATATGCTCCGAGGCTATCACTGAAGTAGATGAAAAAGGTTCTCTCCTGTGTCATCTTTGACGTTTTTTCTCTTAACAGGTAGAAGCGTGTACGTGTGTCACCTGATGAGCTCAAGTTTGTAGCTTCTGATATTGCACTCACTTTACTTTGCTGCTATTTCAGTACGAGATCCATTTTGGTATAATGGTTGGTCTCTACGTTGATGGGGATGGAAGATATTGGTTTATCTTGTAGTGGTCTTGAAGTAGTTGCTAAAGATGTACTTCTCCACTTTGGTTAGTTGATATAAACGTCGAGCCAACTAATTTGGGATTGAGGCATAGTTGGTGGACTATAGGGTGATGGAGTTAGTTTCAATCTAGGATTCATGAAAGGGAAAACTAACAAGAATCTGAGTTGCAAAGATCAAATTAGTTTGATGCAGAAGATGAATTTTCAAATGGATTAAGACTTGAAAGAAGCACAGACAAGATAGTGTTTGCTAATACAATGTAAGTTCTTGATTTTAAATTCATGAAGAAATAGGCCAACAATCACCAATCTTTATTTTTTTTCACTCGTCTGCAACTTTGACAATCTTTTTGCCTATATTATCACCATTGAACAGTCCGGTAAAAGCAGCGGGAATGCTTTCAACTCCTTGCGAGACATCTTCAATGGCCTTGAGTTTTCCACCTTGGAGATACTCAACTGTTTTCGACAGGAAATCTGCATACACATTCATGTGATCAGCTGCTAGGAATCCTTGGATGGTAATCCTCTTGTAGACTATATCCAACATCTCTGGAGCAGCTCGTGTGCTAGCATTCGTGTACTCAGAAATAACCCCACAGACAGCTACTCTGCCAAATGAGTTCATGTTTGCCACTGCTGCTTCTAGCATCCTGCCTCCCACGTTGTCAAAGTAGACATCAATCCCTTGAGGGAAACACCTCTTGAGAGCCAATTTAAGGTCAGTTTCTTGTTTATAATTGAATGCATCGTCGAATCCAAGTGTCTCCTTGAGTAAATTTACCTTTTCTTGACTACCAGCAGAGCCAACAACATAACATCCAAGTAATTTAGCATACTGTCCTACTAAATGTCCTATCGAACCTGAAGCAGCAGACACGAAAACTTTCTCCCCTGGCTTCGGTTTACACACCTCGAAGAATCCAGCATAGGCAGCAAGTCCACTGAATCCAAAAACTCCAACTTGGTAAGACAAAGGAAAGTCCAAACTAGGCTTCAGCTTATTCAACATAGAACCTTCCTTTACTATAGTATACTCTCCCCAGGTAAGTAGCCCTGCTACCAAGTCATCTTTCTTGAATTCAGGTCGATGAGAAACCAACACTCTTCCTACACCATAAGTGTCAATGGACTGACCAGGAGTAATAGCAGTTGCAAAATTTATGGCTTGTTGTGACGAACTTTGGCTCTTCATCCGGTTTATCTGATACGGATCAATCGACACAAACAGGTTCTTGACAACAACAACATCCTTAGACTCTGACTCATCGATAAGTAAGACGTTTTCGACTTTTATCTCAAAGTCAGACTCTTCTGGTGCACCATTTACATTAGCTTTGATTGTTACATACTTGTTCTTTGCTTCCATGTTTGTACACCGTTTGGCTTGGCACAATATTAAGAAAGGGGAAGAAAGAAGTTTAGAAGAATGTAATATGAAATGCTCATATGGCTCAATCTTTTTAAACTCATTATATACAGGTATTTTTTAGACCACTTAGCTAACTATTAATGTGGCAGGCTGCAACGTCTGAATAAGAAAATGACAAAACGCTTAGATGTTTTTATGCCCTCTTAATAGCAAAGTTTTTCACGAGCATCAAAATTGTCACTATCATCAATATCATTATTTATCATTGGCCTATAGTCTCGTTAGGGATTCATATCAATTCGATAACTTTTATAAATTTATATAGATTAAAAAGATTACTAAATATCTGTCTGAGTTTAAGTAATATATGTCTTCAGTATAAATAATTTTTACATTATCAAGTCATCTTTATATGTTATATTACATAACATATTTTAATCGTTTGGAGAATGAATAGTTAAAAATGCATCTAAAGTATCCTAATTTTGTTAGTTTTATATTGAAATTATTAGATATACTAAGTTTCCTACTCGAACTATCATCTCAACTATTAATTATTTCTTTTTTCTACGTAAATGATGGTGATATTTAAGGCAGGAGAAGGAAACAATTGATAGTTTAAAGTGTATTTTGATAAATAATTAATAATAATTTAGAGATGAAACATGCTCGCTTACAGTAGTAGATCAAGAATTTTCATTCAAAATGTTCAAAAAATAAAAATAAAAATATGTAAACTAGATTGAAAAGTACAAAATTAGTATTTATGATCCAAGTTGGGTTGTCTAGTACAACAGGGTTATCTCTCCTCTTTGATTTAGGTAGTTCCAAATTAGTAGATGTACAAAAATATAGAAAATTCACCTTATATATACAATGTAATTTTTTTCCAAGGGAGTTCGGGTGAACCCCTGACACCAGTGGTGGAGCCACATAGTATTTAGGGGGTTCATCCGAACCCTTCTTCGGTGAAAAATTATACTATTTTTATATAGTAAAAATAATTTTTTATGTATATATAATAGATGTTGAAACCCCTTCGGTTAATTTGTGTGTCTACTTCTTAAAATTTTGAACTCCCTTAAAGAAAATCCTAGATCCGTCACTGTCTGACACCAATGTAGGTCAGCCCCTGCACACTTGATAATAAATGTACATGTATGAGACTCAAAAATTAAAATATTTTAGGTGTGTTTTTTTATTCGATAGCGTATAAACTTTTAATAAATTTAGTTATATTTTAGTAATCATATAAAAATTCATAAATTTAAAATTCCGAGTTCGATTGTGCTTGAGCAAAGAATAAGACACTTTAAGCGGCAATCTTGTCGCTCATCAATTAAGCTTTTGTTATTGTCATTCGTAAGGGTATTTTTTAACACAAAAATTAATGAAGAATATTTATGAGTTATTTTTAACATATTTAGACCATTTCTATATTTTTCGAAGCTGCCACAATGAATGGTATGATATATATAATATTTTCGTACGATATTCGATATGATGAAAGTCATTTTTCACGGAATTTTGTTTTTCTATCGTGATTATTTTTCATATT
The DNA here is from genome assembly GCA_038996855.1 of Solanum aculeatissimum. Classification (NCBI taxonomy): domain Eukaryota; kingdom Viridiplantae; phylum Streptophyta; class Magnoliopsida; order Solanales; family Solanaceae; genus Solanum; species Solanum aculeatissimum. The sequence goes on from JBCEWC010011132.1 coordinate 16,643, forward strand.
TATATCATCATATGCAAGAAATTAGAAGTCATTTTCATAATAATGCAAAAATGACATGTACATCTTCAACAATCACATGTACATCTTTTTCGAAAAGTATTTTTCACTCACCAGGGTGTGCATCAATCAGTTTAGTTCGATTTTATATATTATCGATTCGATTTATTGGTTTTCGATTTTAAAAAATGCTAAATCGATAAGAACCCAATAAAATATACTCCCTCCGTTCACAATTAGATGTCAAAAATTTCCTAATTTGGTTTTCATTTTTTACTTGTCAATTTTTAGAATTCAAGATAAGACAAATTGTTTTTGCCTATTCTACCCCTAATTTATTTACCAAA
>JBCEWC010011133.1:0-16984 GCA_038996855.1 Solanum aculeatissimum
TAGGGGTTAGTTTCTTAATCATATAACACTCTCCAGGGATTAGCTTGTAAAGTCCTAGGAAAAGAATAGACATTTTTGGCAAAAAGCCGTTGATAGTGTCTCAATCCGGGGTAGAGCTAAAGACGATTAGTGTTATAACATAGATTAAGGAAAAGAGCCGAAAGAAAGTTTTTTTTTATATACTCTAAATAGATTACTACAGCTTGAACAATTTAATATTCATAGAAAAGAACTCTGTTCATGACCCCTTTTGCAACCATAAATTCATCTGATAAATTTGAAATCTGGCAAAAGAAAAGTAAAGTGATTCATAAAATAAAATTGGTCAAGAATCCATCTGCTTTAAGTAAACTTTTTAGAATATTATATAAAAAGACCAGTCCATATTCTGTATCAGACTAATTATCTTATTGAAACATCTCCGAGAAGAATATTGAAACACCTCCGAGAGGTATATATATATATATATATGATATATGATATATGATGATGATATATGATATATGATTTATAGTTGCTCTTTTACTATTTTTCTAAAAAATAAAATGGTATACAAATAAATATTTTTTCTTCCTTTATTCAAGATAATAAATATTATTCTCTTCATTCGTAATAATTGTCATGTTTTACTTTACAAAAATTAATTTATAATTTTCAAAGAAAAATTAGATTAAAATAACTCAATATTTTAAAATTAAAATTTCGATATTCAAAAACTATACTAAAAGTACTATAATTTATAATTTTTTCTACATCAATATGATAAAAAAAATTATATCTGAAAGTGTTACTCAAGATTGATGTCGTCTGAATTTGAAAAAAAAAATTATGACAAGTGAAAATAAACATAGTGATTGAGTAGTCGTTCATATTGATTATTTTTACTACTGATTTCAAATCTGATTGTCTTTTTATGACAAGTGTTAAGTTTATGCACTTACATTTTATAATTTGTAGCTAAGTGAGGACAGGGCTACATTGGCCCAAGGAGTTCATTTGAACTCACTTCGACGAAAAATATATTATTTATACATATTTAAAATAATATTTTTATATATATATAATAGATGTTAAACACTCTTTGTCTTCTTGTGTATTTACATTTTATGTTTTGAACTACTAAGTAAAAATTTTGATTCCGTTGTTGTTAAGCTAAGAGAGCACCCACAATTTTAAAATCTTAGATCCGTCACTGCATACCTTCATATACAATATTTAATTTATTTTTTTTAAGTCAATGAATATATTGTCTAATTTTCTTTCCTAACACACAACTCAAAATTAAAGTTTCACGTTTTTTAATTGAGGACAAAAAAATATGAATTGATTAATGCTCCACGTAACTTTCAAAGAAGAGAAAAAAAAGAAGTTAGATAAATGAACATTTAATTTTATAATAAATAAATAAATAGAAATTGGTCACACACAAAATGATTTTGCCTAACTTTTTGTTTGGCAGGACTAATATTGATGTAACCCCATTAAATTTATTAATGCAAAATGAATTGCTCCCTCCATTTTAATTTTTTGCCTTTTTTTTACTTAATATAAAATTTAATAAAGAATAAAATATAAAAAATATTTTAAATTATGGTCCTAAATATATTATGTAAAAAGTTAAAATTAAAAGGTGTCAATTTTTTAAAAAAAACACGTTTATTTTAAAAACGAACTAAAAGAGGGAAGTTAGATAAACAAATCTAATCTTTTTGGATATTTTATTTAAACATTCACGCTAAATCATGTGGTAATTGAAAACTTCAATTCATAATAAACTATTCTAATTATACACTATTATTTGTAAATTTGAAAACAACAACAATATGTATTTTTATTTGTCTATTAAGTAGTTAAATTTACCACATAAAATATATCATTTTCTTTAATTATATACATCGACTTTAATAAGCCATCAAATCTTAAGCATTTTATATTTGAAGTTGAAATAAATAATTAAAGAAGATACATATCTTGTATAGTTAACTTAACTTAATATTTTTTCCAATTAAATATACATATAAAAAATTTTCCAAAAATATCTTATAAAAATATTTTATTAAAAAATAAAGTTTTCAATTAGGCATATTCTAATAAATCTAGGGGGTTGAGTATTTTCTCTTTTCATTTCAAAAAGGATTGCCTATTTTTTTTTGTCTTTTAAAAAAAATAATTTATTTATTTTTATTAAAATTTTAATTTTAACTTTATATGTAACATGTTTAAAATTACAAAATTAAATGATATTTTAATATATTTAACATAATTTTAATTCAGAATTATAAAATTAAAAAGTCTTTTTTTGAATTTATGTTAAGTTAAATTAAATTATTCTTTTTTAAATGAAAGAATAAGTTGATCTAGTTTTAAAAATTAATTAAATTAATTCTCGTGATAAGTAAATATCGGAGGAAGTAATATTTTTAATAGGCCAAAATCACAAATATTATCCCTTCTTCTTCTCCATCATGTCTGAACTAACAGTATTTATTTTGCTTCTCTAACTTGTACAAGTAACTGATTCTTTTCTTTCTCTCACCAAAAAAGAGTCAAAAATTCAGAAAAAAATCATGTCTTCCCCAAGCAAACGGCGAGAGATGGACTTGATGAAGCTGTAAAATCTGTAACAATGTTTTTTTTGGTCTAAATTAGTTTTGGGGTTTATTGTTTTGTTTAACTTTTTTCAATTTTGTTTTCTTGAATTAGGATGATGAGTGATTACAAAGTGGAAATGATCAATGATGGGATGCATGAGTTTTATGTGCATTTCCATGGACCTGCTGAAAGTAAATCTCCTCTACTAAATATTTTTACCTTTTTAAGACATTTATTTAAGAGGGTATTTGTTGACTTATTAATATTTCTTGTGAGTTTCTTCTTGGAATTAAGTTGGGTGATGCTAAATTGAGAAAGTAGTGTTATTTGGAATAGCTAATTTTATAATTTCATTTTGTGGTCATGAAAGTATTGTATTATCTACTTTATGCTTCTTGGGTGCTGCTTGAACTCTGTTAATGCGGGATGCTTTGTGCACCTGATTGTTCTTTTATTTGGCATAGTTAATTTTATAGTTCCACTTTGTGGTTATGAATCTAGTTTGCTTCTTGGGGTGCAGCCTTCCTTGGACCCTGCTTACGTGGGATGCTTTGTGCATTGAGCTGCCCTTTCATTTGGCATAGTTAATCTTATAGTTCCACTTTGTGGTTAGTAATCTAGTTTGCTTCTTGGGGTGCAGCCTTCCTTGACCCTGCTTACGCGGGATGCTTTGGGCATTGAGTTGCCCTTTCATTTGGCATAGTTAATTTTATGGTTCCACTTTGTGGTTATGAATCTAGTTTGCTTCTTGGGATGCAGCCTTCCCCGGACCCTGTTGACGCGAGATGCTTTGTGCACCGGATTACCCTTTAATTTGGCATAGTTAATCTTATAGTTCCGCTTTGTGATTATTAATATAGTTTGCTTCTTGAGGTGCAGTCTTCCTTGGACCCTGCTTACGCAGGATGCTTTGTGCATTGAGTTGCCCCTTTCATTTAGCATAGTTAATTTTATAGTTTTATTTTGTGGTTAAGAATCTACTTATGTTTCTAGGGTGAATCTAGTTTGCTTCTTGGGGTGCAGCCTTCCCAGACCCTGTTGACGTGGGATGCTTTGTGCACCGGATTACCCTTTTATTTGGCATAGTTAATTTTTATAAGTTCTACTTTCTGGTTTATGAATCTACTTATGCTTCTTGGGTCCTTATGTTCAAGGGATAACGGAATTATATGTAGTTATATATGTACCTTTTTCGCGTATATGTTGTTTGGTAGTTCACAAATAATCTTCAAGTTACATCTACCTTTTGGCTGGATTTCAATTGGATGTATGAAGAAGGGAGGGCAGAGGTGGGTTAATGATTTAGACTTGACGGGTTCAACTTTTATTTTCTTTTGCAGTTATGGTTTTAGATCATAAATATTTGTTGAAAATTTAGTGGTTTTCACATATATGTTAGTAGTCCGGTTTTCACATATATATTAGTAGTCCGTGTAAGAAATGCTTGGTTAAGTTGAACTCATTGATTATACATTGCATCCTTCTATGGAGAAGTGCTGTTGCTTTCTTCAATTTCTGTTTTTAGTTAGGCTTGCTTTCTGCAGGTCCTTATCACGGTGGAGTTTGGAAAATAAAGGTGGAGCTTCCAGATGCTTACCCATATAAATCCCCGTCAATTGGCTTTATTAATAAAATGTACCATCCAAATGTTGATGAGATGTGAGTTTCAACTGCTTAATTTCTGTAATCATCTGTAGATAATCTCATCCTTCTCATTTTGTTTTAGCTGAAGTCTGAAATTTCACTGGATTATCATTTTTCAGCTCCGGATCAGTTTGTTTAGATGTTATCAACCAGACTTGGAGTCCCATGTTTGGTAATCGGATTTGAGCAATGATTAGATTCTTGAAATTTCTATGGCTTTTCCTCCGACTTCTTTTTCAGTAATGATAGCTGGTTTTGAAACAATTTCCACAGATTTGACGAATGTGTTTGAAGTATTTCTCCCACAACTTCTCTTGTATCCTAACCCATCGGACCCATTGAATGGGGAGGCAGCTGCCTTGATGATGCGAGACCGAACTGCATATGAACAAAGAGTTAAAGGTATAATGATCCATATCAAATGCTTATATGTTACAAAAATTTGCTAGCTTAAAGTGGACGAGAAGAACGGATTAGAAGTCCTTGAATCTTTGAGTAGGGTAGACTCATAGAATTAAAATCTCATAGCTATAGTTTGGTTTAGCGTCTATGGGAAACAAACTCTCTACTTCCCAAGGTAGGGGTAAGGTCGGTATACACTCTACCTCTTCAAACCCCACTTGTGGGACTATACTAGGTATGCTGTTGTAGCTGTGGTGTGGTTGTTATTGAATTGATTATCCTTTGTTTTCTTGATATTTTCTCCTTAATATTCCTCCACTTTATGGCGACTTAGGTATGTGTTATTTTGACAGTGAAGAAAATTTGTAGTTAACGTACTCCTAACAGTCCAAACTAGCTAGTGGAGCCTTAACATCCTCAATTTACTTTGAATCGCTCCTAATCTGATGTGTTTGGTTTATATAACTGGAGAGAGCTACAAAAAAGGGAGCTTCCAGAGGCTGTCAGCTCAAGTCAACCTACCTTCACTTTTGCTCCGGAGAAAGACAACATATGGCCAAAGGCTTACCCAACTGTGATGTATTCTATAATCATCTGACCTCCCAATGCTTCCATTATCTGGCCTAGTTTTAAGGTAAAATGCAGATAGTGTTAGCTTTCGTACTCCGTTTTATATGGGACCAACACGTTAAAATCTTCGACTGGAGCATCGACATACTCATCTTACCTAAAGCAACTCTTTTCTAGGGGAAATTTACCAGTTGGAAATAAAGATGAAATAATGTTTTAGTCAATAAAATCATGTTTATGACTTCTAACTCCAATTGTGTTCTCCTGTACTCTTTGAAAATGTTGCTCTTCCCCTACCCTAGTTAGCAGAACACTCACAGGAAAGAAGTTAGATGAAGAAACTCTTTGAGCCCTGGCAGAATATTTTCGCTCGCTTGACTTGCAGCAAAGACATTGTGTCTTTTTGAGCTAAAGATCTGTCTCAATAAATGCTAAGAATCTGCATTTCTCTTTTATTTTGCTTGGAAATTTGGTAGCGGCAGAAAAAATATGTTGTTTAGACTCTTCAAAATGTATGTCGCCGGTATGTAGGATCCTCCAAAAGTAGTTCATTTTTGGAGGATTTAACATGGATGTGGTAGCATTTTTGAGAGCCCGAGCTACATAGGAAAAGAAAATACTTCGAGCACTGATGAAAAATTGGAGACTTTGATAGTACGCATAACAGTGGACACAACCCTAAGATCCTTGATGCAAATAGGCACATTTCCAAGCCAAAATCAATACATAGTGTTGGTGACCAAGGTAAGCTTCATTTCCCTTTGCAGTTTAGGTAGGATTAAGATCTGAAAGATATGCTTCTACTGATCGAAAAAAAAAATTAAAAAATCAGAAAGAGATGCTTCTAGTGCCACAAACTCCTTTTATTTTGGGTATCTTCGTAATACATTATTCTGTATTACAACATCCAAGTTGAAGCTACATATTACTTCTAATAGAATACCACTCTTTTACACATTCCTCTCCTTTCGAAAGTTTAGACCATACAAATGAAACTCTAAGCTAGACTAAGCACTCTTTACCTTTTTGTCACAAAAGATGGTACACTCTCTTCCTAAATAAACTTGTTTTCTGATGTGAAGATGCATTTTTACTGCTTCAGTGTATTAGGTTGTTGAGCATTGGGATTTTGTTCGACTTTTTCTAATTGATTTTATGAAATCACCGTCTCCTGGTCATTTCTCCTTCAGCAACTAAGCTACATAAATAGTTGCTACCTGCATTCTGAATTGAAAATATGAGGCATCACATTCTGTAATAATGCATAAATTTATAGAAATTATCTCCTGGAACTCCTCTCCCAGTGACAAACTTGGTGATTATTGAGTTCAACTTTCTATGCACTGGTAATAACAGGTAAAGTGTAATCAGTAACGTGAAAAATAAGGCGACATTCTATAGCAAGAGTGTAAAAATTTCATTACAAGGGTAGTATATATAAGTTAAATCCTTTTGCATTTCTAACATAAACATGTTTGTTATCCAGAATATTGTCAAAAATACGCGAAGGCAGAAGATGTTGGAGCTGTCCCTGAGGAAGAGTCGAGTGATGAAGAGTTAAGTGAAGCTGAATATGACTCAGATGATGAGGCAATGGCAGGCCCTGTTGATCCATAACACCTACCTCATCTCCATTACTACCTGTAAATCATGTTATTTGTCCTGTTTAAAAATCATGTTGAACTGCATAGTTTAAAAAAATATTGATTGTGAGGGGGATCCTAAAAGAAGTTGTCCTCTTCTGTTAGTTTTTACCTCAACGTAAATAAAATTTATGTTTGATTTCGTTGATGTTCTTTTATATGTGTGTGTGCGCGCGTTTATCTCTTTTGAGTCTCTTAAGTGAAACTCCTTTATCAGCGTTTTGTGTTTAAAGCCTCAATAAACTTTCAAGTTTTATTCGCGTTTGATAACTGTGACACCTCAGCTTAGGATTAGAAGTTCTATATAGACAAAAGGGAGGAGAGATATTGAATATACAAGTAATCAAATTTTACGTTCTACTGACGCGTTTTAAAGTTAGGCCTACATCTAAAGTGGACAATATTTAGGTCATTACAAGAACACTGCAAAACAATGTATTGAAAGTAAATAGGAGCAGTACTTTGGCATCACAGACAGTAAGAGCAGGTGTTGTAAAAAAGAATGTCCGACCTCACAAGACAAGTGTCTATTATGTAGATAAGTTAATGACATTAAATATCTATTATATTATACAAATGTTTTAAAGTTAGGCCTACATCTAAAATGGACAATATTTAGGTCATTACAGGAACATTGCAAAACAACGTATTGAAAGTAAATAGGAGTAGTACTTCGGCATCGCAGACAGTAAGAGCAGGATCTTCCGCTGCGCGAATTTCCTGAGAAACGAAGTCATAAGCACGTAGGTTCAGAGCTAGACAGGTGCTGTAAAAAAAAATGTCCGACCTCACAAGTGACTATTATGTAGATAAGTTAATGACAATGTAAAAAAGAAAAAAAAGTGTCCGACCTGCCGGATTCGAACCAGCGACCTAAAGATTTCAGCAGTACCACTACAGTCTTCCGCTCTACCAACTGAGCTAAGGTCGGTTTTGAGTGGTAGCATGCTACAATAAATAATAATTCTTTTAGGAAATGGTGTGTTTACCATAAGCTTTACGATATGTTTGGGTAGTGGCATATATTTTACTTTTTAATATTGTATGTTTTACTATGTTAATACATTTTCTTTTTTTTTCTTCTTTTTTTATCTCTCCATTAATATTTCAAAAAACTATGTATTTGTTATACACACCAAAACAGAGAACCAGAGGGAAAAAAATACATTGAATATTTTTCTATGAGGTATACCATAGACTATATAAGAAAAATAATTTATGAAAAAAATTAGAGTGTGAGCAATATCATCAAAATAAGGTATTTCTTTTATGTGTGGAAGTCTTTTTTTGAGTATTGTACTCGTGTCTACACGGTGTAAAAAATTTTAATATAGTGATATCAATTGTTCATGATTTTTTCTCTTATTTAAAAAGGTTTTCACATAAAAATATTTTGGTGTCATTATTCTTTTCATTTTTATTCCTATTATTTTAACCATATATATTTTGTGTTTGTCCACTTTCTCCCAACACAATCTAGTATGGTGTCAAATCTCTTATGTACTACTCAGTTCAATCCATTTTTGAGATAAAAGCAAGGTGATTTTATGAATAAAATAATAACGATAAATTTAGTGAAATCTGAAGCCTTAAAAAAAATCCTAACATGTGACTTGAAACTTACAACTAGTCAAAATATTTCCTACTTTCAATTCAAGTATGGAAAGTTATTTTGGGTCAATTTCCATTTTTCAACGACCAAAGATATAGAAACTTGACTAGGAATTGTATTTGCTTATTCATCAAATTCCATTTTCCATTTGGAATTTTGCTCTGAAAGAGGAAGAGAGGAAGACGGAGAGGTGTAGCGGCAAGTCACTGAGAAAAATTATTTACATAAAAAATAACCTATTTTTTCTTAATTACGAAGAGTAGTCATCCGGTTGATCTTTAACTATTTGTTACAATTTTGGGCATTCAACCCTCGTTGTATAAGCATGTATAGTCAATGCATATTTGTGTATCATAATGTATTTTTAGTGTATAGCTCATGTATAAGTATTATACATTGTATAACAGTGTATACTTTCTATAACTCTATCATATAGTCATGTATAGTTTCGCTGATTTGAGGCTATTTTTTATGTAAATAAAACATGAGCTACTTTTTTTTATAATTTTTTTACTTTTTTGTATATTTATGTAATTTTCCCAGTTAACATTGATAAAATGGGTTGAATATTTTGACCTGATTTGGGACTCATTTGGGTCGAACTTTGCGATTTTTTCCCTCTTTTAGATGAACTAGTCTTGTTATTTGTGCTTTCCGCGTAATTAAAGCGAATACCTCGTTTGATAACAAACATTAAAGAGAAAAATTAAATTTAATTATGAACTTATAAAAAGGTAAATAATTCACTAATTTTGATAAATTATTTATTTTTAAGGGTCCGATATATATAGAGATTCTATCATTAATTAGAACCCATGGTAACTTAGAATTTTCCTTAGCGATTGTAAGGTATTTTCTTGATTCAAATAAGAAAAAAGTAGAAATCTATCAAATAAGTAAGATTTAGGAGTCTTTCCATGGCTATAAGTCTTTATTAATTTTATCAATTATTTCCATATATTTTAAAAGTCAATATTATAAATATAATTATATAATAATTTAAAGAAAAATGGTGAAAAGAAGATTTTTTTTCTAAAGCGGAGTATTTTAATAAAGGGTAAACAGTTAAAACAAAATTTTTAAGGGTCTTCACGTTTTTAATATAGTATAGATAGATTCTTTTGGAGCTTCTAATTTAATAGTTAGCGTAATATATATTATGCCATAAAAAAATTAATAATTGAAGTGTACAAAGTAAAGCACTAATATTATGACATTCACCATTAACAATTTAAAATATTGTAGGCATAAATATCGAGTTATAATTTATTTGGTAAGTATAAAGCTTGAAATAAGTAACAACAATCGATTTTAAAGAAGATGGTAATGACAATAATAGAATTTTTGATAATAAGAAATGTAACATTAAAAGTTGTGAAAATAAGAATAATAAGAATTAGAGCAATAGTAGTAATAGTATCTAATAGATAATAACGATAACAATATGAATGAATAAGAATAGTAGTGAAATGCAAAGTATTTGACTTATTAGTAATTTATAAACTTGAGGAAATAAATTAGAAGAAAAAATGGACAAAATTGGGTATTAACACAAGTCACTAACTAACAATGTAAGTATGCAACACAGGCAAATATAGATATGAGCAAATAATAATCAACCGGCACCCCTTACTACCGACAGTACAAGCAGCAAACAGAATCCTAACCAACATCCCATACTATCGAGGGACCAAACAATAAACAATATACTTGCGACATCGATGCATGTGAATACAAGATTTGCATCCTAGCGTGTATATGACCTACCCCATCCTAGCCAATAAGGTAGGACCCATGCGGCACCTCAACCCCGTATAATGGTACTCATGGCATGAAAGTCACACGGGGTCGCAAGTAACCCATGTACACTACTTGGCCTCGAGTTAGATCTTATAATCACCATTATCTTCATTGGTGATACTAGGCGAATAATAGTAGTCATATCAATGTATAAAGGGTGCTGACACATCGGCTAATCAAATAATTAAACAAATTTGAGGTCATTCCAGATGCCTCTATAGTCTCAAGTAGAAAACCTTAAGCTTCAAAAGTATCAAATCCAAAAATCATATAATGCAAGTGGTACAACTCCGGTTAAAAAGTAGTTTGAACCAATTCCATATCAGTAGTATGAAAGACCTTTCTCTCACACGCTCCGTGCATAAATGATGAGTTTATGCATGAACCAGAATTGTACCACAAATTCATAATAAATGAGTAACCAATGCAATGCTAGTATACAAACAACACACACAAGGCTAGTAGATCAAACCATTACCTCTATATGCAAAGACTAAGAGAACTAACTTGAGATCCAGTTACTCCCCGAGTAAGCGCTCGGGCCCACAATATAGAATAACTATAATCCCATAAAATATCACTATCATACATCTAAGTATACAACTAAGAAATCTTAAGCAGCTAAAAACAAGCGAGGGGAGAAAATATCTCTAGAATCGTTGCATAAACCAAATTCATAATCATCAATCAATAATTGAATAGAGCTAAATCAAACTTACAGTTGTAACCAACCACCCAAGCCTCAAGAACTAGAACAAGGCACACTATCAAAAAATAATCCCTACAGGAAGTCACACCTAGCTATGCGAGCAATAAAAATGCATACCAAGCTCCTAAGGCTCAAACCTAGATTAAAATCACCTACACGACTCTCCAAAAGGATACTCACACTAAACTATACCAAAAGTAAGGGCCTAAATCTAAACTAAAGTCTCCGATCATGAAAACAGAATCAAACGGAAAAAAGAGAATACCAGGCGAATACAATCCAAATTTACATGAAACTTATACTAAACAATATCAAGAAGAACTTAGTCAATAACGAAAGTCGCTGCCTACCTCAAAGTTGATCACGTGCGCTCCAAATCTACTTTGCGAAAGCTATTCACGCCTGTCACCTCCAAAAGTTATCACACTATTAAAATATGATCACCACGTCAATATGGACGTTTTTGACGTCAAAATTATAATTTTAGAGCTGGATCCAAAATTTGGTCTAAAATAGAATTTTAGGACTCGTGATGAAAATTTCAAAATCGATTTCGTAAAAACTAAGCTTGTACCCCAAAATAGGGACAATTTGATGTTCAAAATGGAAGATAATAGGTCATGCAATGAAAATTCAATTAAAGGAGAATTCAAGAAGAGGACAGATCCTTTATCGTGGCCTAAGGCCACAAATCGAAGAGGTTTGGCCAATTGAACTTTGCGATCACAAAGGTCATGATTTTATGAGTAAAATAATAACAATGAATTCAGTGGAATCTCATAAAGTGGAGTCTTAAAAAAATAAAGTATACCTAAATTTTATCATTGTATTTCCAAGATCGAGACTATTTTATGAGTAATAACTACTCCCTCTGTCTATCTTTACTTGACCGCTATTGACTTGACACAGGGATAAAAAAATAGTAAGTGATAGGGGTAATTTATCAAATCACCATTTGAATATAATTAATACAATGTATTGAAAAATATAATAGGGAAATAATTATAATTAATGACAAGGATAAATTAGGAACTAAGTATAAAATTATCTCTTAATTTCATAAACTGAACAAATATTGTTGGACATCCTAAAATAGTATAGGGGTCAAGTAAAAATGAATCGAGGGAGTACTAATTAAGCATTTAAAAATCAACTCTCAGAGCTCTACTAGATAAGGATTCAACTACTTTTTTAATTGAAAACTATGATCATGATCCAAGGGTGAAAATAGACTTCCTCAAAAAATCTTTGTGTGAGGACATTGTAACAAAACGTCCTAACATGTGATTTGAAACTTACAACTGGTCAAAAAATATTCCTTCAACTTTGGAAAATTATTTTGGATCAATTTCCATTTTCCAAATAGAAACTTGACTAGGAATTGTATTATTTCTCTATTTCATACTAACTAAATTCTTTGGTTTTTAGTTAACGTTGAAAATAAATAAATTGTTCAAACTTAAAGAAACTTACTTGAACTTTCTTTCATTTTTCCTTCTCATTTATATTTTCTATGAGAGTTAATTGCTCATATTTATAATTTTACTTTGAATTAATTATATTTCAAGAATAGTTTAAGAATAAAGAAAATTTTTAAATCTTGTAATTATAAATTCAAGTTATATGAATATTAAATTTACCAACAGATCTTTTAATCTTATAGCCTATAACATGTCATGTTGAAAAAGAAATCGTTCTTTACTAAAGGGAGGCGAGAGGTATTAAATAGGGGAAATTACATATATATATATACAAAAAAGTAAAACATTTACAAAAAAGCAGCCCATGTTTTATTTACATAAAAAATAGGGGAAATTACATATATATACAAAAAAGTAAAATGTTTACTAAAAAAGTGGCCCATGTTTTATTTACATAAAAAATAGTTCAAAATCATCGAAACTATACATGACTATACAATATGGTTTGTCAAAAGTTATAGAAAGTATGCACTTCTATATAATGTATATTACTTATACATGAGCTATACACAAAATATACATTATGATACACAAATATACACCGACTATACATGTCTATACAACGAGAGCTATTTTTTTTGTAATTTTTTTAAGTTTAGTGTCTCTCAGTGTAATTTTACCTAAAAATAACCCCAAATCAGCGAAACTATATATGACTGGACAATATAGTTATAGAAAGTATACACTGCTATACAATGTATATTACTTATACATGAGTTATATACTAAATATACATTATAATACAAAAATATACACTGACTATACATGTCTATACAACGAGGGTCAAATGCTCAAAATTATAACAAATAATCAAAGGTTAGTCGGATGACTACTTTTCGTAATTAAAAAAAAAGTAAGCTATTTACGTAATTATGCCTATAAAATATCTATAAATATTTCATTTTGTAGAGGCTGTATTTAGTCGAAAAGATAGAGCAATCAACCATGGCTCATTATCTTTACATGACCTTTCTTCTCCCACTCATCTTGACACTCAGTTTTCCCTCAAAGTCAGATACTACTCAACTGTATCACAATAATTTGACAGATATTCAAGCATTCTTTGCCATCAAGAATGATATAATTGATCCTTTTGAATCTTTGATATCATGGAATGAGTCTGTTCCATTCTGTCAATGGCGTGGCGTGGTATGTGGAATGCGAAATCAACGAGTCACTGAACTAAACCTTCTTGATCATAAGCTCGCGGGTGTGTTATCGCCTTTTGTTGGAAATTTGAGCTTACTTGTACGACTAGACATCGGAAACAATACCATTTCTGGCAATATCCCTCCTGAAATAGGCCGTTTGACAAGATTACGCCAACTATATTTGCAAAACAATTCATTCCATGGTGAAATTCCTGTCAATCTATCGTTTTGCACTAACCTCGTTGAGTTATGGGCGTACAAGAACAATCTTGTAGGCATGCTTCCATGGGAGCTTGGTTTTCTTACCAAACTCAAATATTTTGATTTCAGCAACAACAAACTCATTGGTGAAATCCCAAAATCTTATGGAAACTTTTCAAGTCTATTGGAAATGTACATTTTGGATAATGATCTCGAGGGTAAAATCCCTGATGAGTTTGGGAAACTGAAAAGTTTGAGAGTATTTGACGTGGACTTTAATAGGTTATCTGGTACAATTCCGAGCTCATTGTTCAATCTTACATCATTGAAAGTCATTGATGTGGCAGTTAACCAACTCGAAGGTACTCTGCCTCAGGATATAGGGATCAACCTTCCTAACTTGGAGTGTCTCAGCATTAGTAAGAATCGATTTAGTGGATCACTTCCTTACTCACTTTTCAACCTCTCAGGACTTGCGTACCTTACTGTTGGTGAAAATAATTTAGGAGGACGTGTTCCTAGGTTCGATAAGTTGCACAGTTTGTTTTTATTAAGCATGGAGAATAACCAGTTTGATAATGACTTGAGCCTCATGTCCTCTTTAACAAATGCAACGAACCTGAACCGTCTGTATCTTCAAAACAACGCGTTTGGAGGGACATTTCATGAGTTTTTCAGCAAACTCTCAAGCAATCTGGCGTTTGTCGACTTGTCAAACAATCAGTTTTCAGGACATATCCCGGTAGAGATTGGGAAATTTGTCAACTTGGAAGAGCTTAAGCTGAGCGGGAACCAACTCGCAGGTATCATCCCTCCAACTATTGGGAAGCTTTATAAGCTACGACATTTACACCTGTCCCAAAACAGAGTTTCAGGCAGTATACCCTCTTCCATTGGAAATTTGAGCCTTTTAACGGAGTTAAATCTTGATCGTAACAATCTTAGAGGTAGAATACCTTCAAGTGTTGCAAAATGTCAAAGCTTGTTGTATCTTAACCTTAACCAAAACAATTTAATTGGTTCAATACCCAAAGAAATTTGTCTCATCTCTTCCTTAGTTGATCTAGACCTTTCTAGTAACAACTTTACTGGTGCCCTTCCAAATGAAATCGATAGTCTGACAAATCTCTTATCGTTAGATGTCTCTTTGAATAATCTCACAGGTGAAATTCCTAGTACACTTGGGAGCTGTGTGACAATTTTTAACTTAACAATGAAAGGGAATTCATTCCGTGGGATTATTCCTTCCACTTTCAATTCACTCAAGAGTCTTCAAGTTTTAGATCTTTCGCGTAATAAGCTGTCAGGTATGGTTCCAGAGTACTTGGAAGGATTTGACTTGCATTTCTTAAACTTGTCGTTTAATGACTTTGAAGGTGCCCTTCCACAACGAGGCATCTTTGAGAATGCGAGTGTACATTCTTTCTTTGGAAATCCTAGACTCTGTGGTGGTGTACCTGGCTTGAAACTTCCCAATTGCAACTTCAATCATCCAAAGAAGATAAACTTTAAGCTTGTTCTTTTAGTAATATTGGGAATTTTGGGGCTAGTTGTGATGGTTTCTGCCTTTCTCTTCTATCGATTCGGAAGGTCCAAGAGAACATTTCCTACATTAGATAAAGATCTAAATCAACTCATAGCTATGTCCTATCAAAGTATTCTCAAAGTAACCAACGGGTTTTCTACGAGCAACTTGATTGGTGTAGGGAGTCATGGATATGTTTATAAGGGAATTTTAGAAACAGAAGGTAAACTTGTTGCTATAAAAGTATTGAATCTTTTACAATATGGAGCTATCAAAAGTTTCATAGCAGAATGTGAGGCCTTGAGAAATGTTAGACATCGGAATTTAGTCAAGCTACTTACTGCATGTTCTGGTGTTGATTATCGTGGTAACGAATTCAAAGCATTGGTTTACGAGTTTATGGGCAATGGAAGTTTGGAGGATTGGTTACATCCAGATAATTCAAAACCAAATGTTGAACCAAGAAGGTTGGGATTTCTACAAAGGCTCAATATTGCTATTGATGTTGCTAATGCAATTCATTATCTTCATAATGATTGTGAAATATCTATAGTTCATTGTGATCTCAAACCAAGCAATATTCTCCTTGACAATAATTGGTTGCTCATGTTGGAGATTTTGGACTGGCAAGATTCCTACATTTGACAGATAAAACCACTTGTAGAATTCAAACAAGCTCTACAACTTTCAAAGGATCTGTTGGCTACATAGCTCCAGGTACATTTCACATATAATAATTAATTATTGATCATATTACAAAATTAATTTAGAGTGGGAATATCAATTTTTGAATTTAACTTAGGTCATAACATGAGGGTTAAGCATTTACATTGTTTTACACTAGGTCAAAATACTACTTCCATATAGTATCTATGCCCTCCTATGCTAATTTCTGCTAAAAGGAAAATCTGTTGCCACTAAATGTCTCTTTTGTTGCAGAGTATGGAATGGGAAGCGAGCCATCAATGCAAGGTGATGGGTATAGTTTTGGCATCATCTTACTTGAAATGTTAACTGGGAAAAGGCCAACAGATGACATGTTTGGCGGCGATTTAAGCCTTCATGATTTTGTTAGGAATGCTATGCCTGATGGAGCATTTGAAATAGTAGATCCAGTTCTTGATTTGGAAGAGGAAGAGATAATTAGAGAGAGGTCTTAAATTCCAAGATCCATGAGAAGGCAAAAAATGGTAGAAGGTTTAATATCCTTATTTGGAGTTGGAATTGATTGTTCAATGTATGATTCAAGTAAAAGAAAAAACATGAAGGAAGTTGTTAGAGAGTTGTGTTCTATTAGAGATTCTCTTGTTTTGTTTTGTCATGTAAGGTTCCAATAATGTATTATGATGAATAATTTGAATATAATTATTCCTTATTTTAAACTCATATTTGTTCTCATCAACATATAAATAAAGCTTTTATTTATTTACTAAATGAGTAATTGTCCCTATATATTTATAATAATCACCTAGACAAAATATGGTGTGATACTAGAAAGAATCGTGGTATATGCTTGGTGTGTTAAATTGTGACAAGATTCAAGTGAAGATTTGATAGAAATTTTTTTTTCTTCATTAGTATTAAAAGTCAAGGTAGAAAATTTGTAGTTGAAATTTTGGCACACCATTAAATGGTCTCACAAATTACTTTGACA
>JBCEWC010011134.1:0-16984 GCA_038996855.1 Solanum aculeatissimum
TGATTCTTTGAAATACTTGCCTCAAAGCTTGAAATTTGAAAAAGAGAAACAAATGGTACACAAACACTCACAATATTCTTACTTTCTTTTGTTAGAACATAATAGAACTCAATGAATAAATAAGAAGAAAGAGTTGGTAAAAATAAATAAATAAATAAATAAGAAGAAAGAGTTGACAAGAAAAAGTAACGTTAAACAAAATAATCAAAAGTAAATGTAGATTTTTGTTAGAACATAATAGAAGTATAGAAGTCAATGAATAAATAAAAAGAAAAAGTTGGTAAAGTAAAAAAAATAAGAAGAAAAGTTGGCAAAGTAAAACAGAAAAAATAGACGATAGACAAAATAGTCAAAAGTAATTGACCAATCAACTTTTTAATATTTATAATAAAATGGTAATAATTTTTTCTCCATAAATTATTTTTCTACTAAAAGAATAATCAATAGGGACCCCTATATATAGATAATGATAGCTAAAAAAGGGCCCCTCAAAATTAGGGACCTAAAACAATTGCTTCACCGGCTTTACCCTTGAGTCGCCCCTGATCCCACCCCTGTCATGCACCCCCGCTTTCATATAATATAAAGATACTTACATTTTAAGATAATATTTTCTTACTTACTTATTAAATGTCAAAAGATAAAATAAAAAATAAAATTATTTTCGATGAAAAATATTATCTTTTGTTCGAAACACTGCAGTAACAATGATTTTCAAACATAACTAGTACTTGTGTATTAACCTCTTATATGAAGAAAGATGAAGTATTTCATCCATAGGCAAAAGTTAATTTTAACAAAATCAGCTCGAGTTATTCTATGTATTAATTAACATAAAAAATTTAAAACGAAATTAGGCGATGAATTGTCGGTAGATCGGCGAGAAGGGAATAGGCATGTGAAAGGAACATTATTAGCAGATTGGCAGTTACGAAAGCCGCCAATACAGTTTCTCTTTCTTCTTATCATCAAAAGAAAGAAAGAACAACTGTGCTTCTTGCAATTACAAAAATACCCCCTGTACCTTACTAATTTACCATTAATCTATTGGCTACAAATTCGAAGCATGGAATATTGATCTACCATGTATAAAAGTATGTTACATATCGTGACTTGAGCGAATTCATGTTTTTTATTAAAAATATTAGAATATAAAAAAGCAAACATATGAAATTGGGTAACTAGAATTGAATGATGTTTTAATTGTAGAAAATTTTAATTACTCATTTGACATAAACTTTAAAGAAAGAGTTAAAAGTTAAAGATTTGGGAGCAAAATACAACATGTTACCTTGAATACACCTCTTTATACATAGTTCAAATAACTAAGTTCTTTGTTTGCAAATACATATAATTTAAATGAAATTCAGCAATTATAAATGTTGAAAGTCCATAATTAAGTGAATCATTAGGGGTATGATACATTCTTTAAGAAAAATATTTAAAGAAGTAAATTGAAGGCCACTTTTTCACTATTATTTTTTTGATTATTTCTAGATCAATCTCTTGGAAAATGTAATGTAGTTAAGAGTCTTATTAAAAAGAACGATAAATATTGAAAAAAAAATCCAACAATTCTCTTGGACTTTGAAAAATTCACTTATTTTAAACAATGAAAAAAATCTGAAAAATTCACTTAATATGAACTAGAAAGAGTATATGTCAACGTATGTGTACTATTTATAGATAATATGCATACATAGCAACATATTAAATTACTTATTCTAAAATCAGTGACTCTAGATTAATCTTAGTTTCGTCTATAATATATCATTTCACGGTTTTTATGTGCATTGTGAGAAAGATTTAAAATATGATATGTGAGAGAGAGTAAAGATCAGGAATAGTACTTTATTAATTGTTGTGATGTAGTGATAAATATTTCTTATTCAAATTTTTTGACATGAAGCCATCGAACATTTTATCCCTTACTGTGATATTTTTGGCATGTCATCAAATACCAAGGGAGAAAAAAAAGAAGAGATAAAACTTTGTTGTTGAGCTTGAGCGAAAAGATAAGTAATTAAAGCTATCATTAATGTCAAAAAATAAATTTAAAGGCAAAAGTAGCTAAAGGTGAAGGTGGCAGCCACCCTATTTGCTTTTTGGAGTTACTTATCTTTTTGTCTTGTTATCATAAAAACCCTCCCATCCTATTCCTTCAACTTCTTCATCCTTCTTCTCTAACTGTTGAGTCCCCAAATTAGAACCCTCTTCTTAATTTGGATCTTCCTCTTCACTATCTTTGCTCTATATTGAAGATAATAAAGAAAAGTTGAAGAGAGAAGTTCCAAATTAGGAGTATATGGCACCTGTTTCATTGCCACCTGGTTTTAGGTTTCATCCCACTGATGAAGAACTTGTGGCTTATTATTTGAAAAGAAAAATCAATGCAAAGAAAATTGAACTTGACATCATTCCTGAAGTTGATCTTTACAAATGTGAGCCATGGGATTTACCAGGTACCTAAGTATTTTAATTCTTTTTCCTTTTTTTCTTTTTTTCCTCTCTCTAGGGGTACCAAAAGAATAAATAAATCTTGAGGACACCATACATCTTGTTCACATAATTAATGTGTAAATCAACAACTATATGGAAGGATCAAAGGAAAAGAAATTACCATGTGTAGCATGCGCGTTATAGCTTAATTTATAGTGTAATATTAAGCTTCTATTAAGAAAAAAATAAATAATTGTGATGTTCGAGTCAGCTTACCGAAGAAATCCAATAAAGAGGAAACAGGAAGCCTGTTTAACTGAAAGATAAATTAATTAAACTACGTACCATTCATTTTGAAGGTTTAGAGAAATAATTAGCCAAAAAGATTTATCACAAAGTGATTGTCAAGGAAGGTACAACAAAGATATTACCAGCCATTATTTCCTTAAATAGAGGACGATCACATGCAACAAAAAGAGAAGAAATAAGTTGGAATTCAAGGGATAATTTTCTTCTTCTTTCAAATCTGAGTAAGTAAAAATGAAAACTAAAATACCTTCAACATAATTAAATCAGATTTAATTAGTGGTGATTACTAATATGTTCTGATTATAGACACTTTGCATCACACTTTATTAACAGTCAAATTAAAAATCATATGCTTTAGTACAAAAATATATAAAAATCAAAGGAAGTTCGTCCCTACATCTTTTGATCTTCTATTGAATCTTAAAAACTGTACTTTGCTATTTCAATGATGATTTATTGAAGTCAAAAGTCTGTGTTGAAAAAGAAAATGACATGATTGCAGCAATATTGTTTTATTTCATGATGAGTTGCAACTCTTTTTTTTTTTCTTTTTTCCTTTTTCCCTTTATCAAAAAAATTATTTTAATCCCTTTGATGCATGATTACCATGTTTCAAGAATCTCTTTCACGTCCTTTTCAGTTTTCATTTTGTATCAAGATTTTCATATACTCGATCATTCTTCAATTCCTATGAAGATCATAATTCCTTATATTTTTAAATTCTGACACACCATTGGTCGTGATATATATAGGGAAGTCTCTACTGCCTAGCAAAGATCTAGAATGGTATTTCTTCAGTCCCCGTGACCGTAAATATCCAAATGGATCAAGGACAAATCGGGCAACGAAAGGTGGATATTGGAAGGCGACGGGAAAGGACAGGAAAGTAAATTCACAGTCGAGGGCAGTCGGGATGAAGAAAACATTGGTGTATTACAGAGGGAGAGCACCTCATGGAGCTAGAACTGATTGGGTTATGCATGAATATCGTTTAGATGAACGCGAATGTGAAGTTGCTAATGGCTTGCAGGTACGCTAATATATTAGTATTAGAAGCAGATTCATAATTTAAATTTGACAGATTTGACTGGACATGTTATTGTTGTCGTCGTCTTTACCTGTCATATTTTTGTATCAATACAGGATGCTTATGCACTTTGCCGAGTAATAAAGAAGAATTTGAATATCAATGGTCCAAAAATAAGGGAACAGCAGTATTATGGTAATGGTGCAACGAGTGATAGATCCTCTAGCATTGATCATGTTTACTCTCATGAGGGGGGAACATCATGTCATGATATGATGGAAAGTTCTCATGGATTAATGCCATCATCATCATCATCCACATCCATGGCTCTCCATGGCAACTCTCCTGTTAATAAAAACGTTTCTGCTCCAAGTGACGAGGATGATGATGATGATAAATGGATGCAATATTTGTCAAATGAACCTAATTTTACTTTCAGCAACACTCTGCAGCCCATTCCAAATTATAGAACATTGCCATTTCCTCCATCTAAGGTACGTCGACATCCTGATTTTGTTAATTTATCATCATACTTTTACGATGAATAATCATCAACATGTGTGGGCGTAGTTCAGTTGGAGAGTTGCCTACACCTTCACTTAATATTACTAAAATTTTAATTAGTGCAAGATAAAAATAAAAGAAATACTAGCTACTTAATTATTGAATTTCTTTTGGGGAGGTTTCTCATCCTTGTTTTATTTATATATAAAAGTTAAAAGTCCTTTATGTTTACACGTTCAGGTTGATATAGCATTAGAGTGTGCAAGATTGCAACATAGGTTCACATTACCTCCATTGGAGATTCAAGACTTTGCTCAAGTTGGCTATGTTGAACAAGCCAGGATAGCAGCTCAATCAAGTTTTATCCATCAAGCTTCACAAAATCATCTAATCAATCAAGACTCATGGGGTGGAAATAATTCATCATGTGCTCCTATTGATGATGACTTCTCTTTCCTAATTCCTCCTAATAATAACCAATTCCATCATGACTTGGATTCACTCAATTTCATGGAACAAGATGATAATGTAATTAGGTCCATTGATATTGGAGATTTTGATCATGAGGACTTTAAATCTGATAGAGTGGTGGAAAATTTGAGATGGATAGGAATGTCAAACAGGGATCTTGAGAAGGTAAACTTATTAACCTAACTAGTAATTCTCTTCCTTCTTTTTATTTGGCATGTTCCGCTTTTAGAGAATTAATACAATTAATTTTTAAAGATAAATTAGATTATATTAATTTGATATTTTAAAATAAAAATATAGATATTTAAAAACTTTTTTAAAAAAGTACTATCATATCAGATAAAAAAATACATTTTAAAATGTTGATTAAAATTTGTATCTTTTAACTCTCAAAAGAGAAACTATGACAATAAAAAAGGGATGAAGGGAGTAATATACTAATTATTTTCCCATTGTTAGACCTTAGTTATTCTAGCACTCATAATTAATCCCTAGAATCCAATATAATATAATGTGCTTATGCATTTACATTTCCTTTGTATGCTTTGACAGACATTTCTTGAGGATTATAAAACTGTTCCACTAGAAAATGTTTCAACTGTCCAGAGAGAAGAGCATGAGCTTCAAGGTATTATATAGACTCCCCTAGATGTATCTACCTTTTCAATTTTATTGCTTTGTTCTATTTTATATAATATTTTTTTCATTTTTAGTTTGTTTTAAAAAAAAATGGTAAATTTTGAATTTTTTTTTCATTTTCAATGTCTCATTTTATTGTTAGTGATATGTTCTTATAGCTATAAAAAAAATATTATCAGAGGTAAAGCTAGAATTTAAACTTGATGATTTTGACCGATTTTAATAAATTAATTCAATGCACCATTTATTATAGGTTCAAAATTCAACATTTGCCAAAATTTTAGTACTTATTCACACACATCCTTAACGCATAATTATGTGCCTAAGATATTGGATTTGATTGAATCTATAGTGCCTCTGAACATTTATCATGGTGTATTAAAACCCGTCACAACTCCTAATTAAGAGTACATCAATCAAATATCATCATATAAAATAAAATGACGTATCTTTTCTCTTTTTCTCTTTTTCTCTTTTTTTGGGTTAAGTTTCTTTGTTGATATATCTTAGAATACAGGTGAAAACAGTGGTCAAACCAACAGCTTCAATGAAACAGAAGCAAAGAATTTTTCAATAGGATTTGACAACTTGTTGGATAATGATGATGTTTTTTCAAATTCCCCAAGCTTTCAAGTATATGAAAAAGTTGAAGTGAATCATGGGTTTTTTATAGCTACCAGACAAGCATCCAAGACATTCTATCATCAAGTGACACCTTCTAGGACACTTCAAATTCATAGAAACCTAGTTCCAGTACTCCATGATTTTCCCAAAAATACTTCTTCTTTTGTCACAAAACCATGGACTACAACTCTGAGAACTTTGGTGGGTATTGTGGCAATTTTACAAACTTTTTGGATCTATTTTGGTGAATACTTGGAGTTGGAGGCAAAAGGTTTCAAATTGAAAGACAAGAAGGGTGTCTATAAAGAATATTGCTTAATAGAGAGGGTGGAGAAGAAGATCAAGAAAGTTCAAGAATTTAAATGGGATAAATTCCCAATTGGTGGCAAAAAAGAAGGGATCAAATATTGTTGCAATGTGGAAAAGAAATGGCCTAATTATCTCACACTTGTAGTTGCTCTTACTAGCATTTGGTTGCATGATATTATTGTCCCTTCATTTTGACCTTTTTTCTTTCACATCTAAACATTTTGTTGTATTACTAACTATAACTGTTTGCTAGGGAAGGCCTAATTTAAGAGCCCCCTTTGACTTTGATACCAAAAATCTAAATGTACTTCTTCTTTTAAATTTCTATATCAAATTATACTTTAATATTGAGTTTTTGTTTTCTAATGGAGTCCTGATTTTGTGTTTATCTTAATTTTGAGCTGACCAAGTGATCATCTACTTGTTCCATTCCATATTTATCTTTCTGGACATTTGGAACAATATGTATTATTTCAGCTGGTGTCCGTTTGTATTGGCTTATTTATGTGTTTTTAAGTCAAAATATTTTTTAAATAATTTTAAAGTGTTTGGGTAAAGTTGAAAAATATTTATAAACACTTATTTTGAAGTCAAAATAAAAAAAAATAAACCAAAAGGCATAAGTTAGAAATCCAAACTTATTATGGCTAATCCAACGGGCTCTAATATTGGTGGAGTTTAACTTTTATATAATTAATAATAATGGTAAATTAGAAATCAAATGTAAAATTATCTTTTGATTTCATAAAGTGGAGAAATATTATTGAACATCTATTTTTAATATACTCCCTCTATCCATCTTTACTTGTCTACAGACTACTATACTAAAAATAAATGTCCAACAATACTTGTCCACTTTATAAAATCAAGAGATAATTTTGCATTTAGTTCTTAATTTATCCTAATCCATTGATTATGGTCATTTTCCTATTACATTTTTCAAGACATTTTATTTATTATATTCAAAAAGTGATTTGGTAAAACTACTCCTATCATTTATTGCGCGCTTCTCAATTCTTGTGTCAAGTTAATAGTAGACAATTATTGTTTCACTGACGAGAAGTATGTGTGTTATACTATTACCTCACATAGAAGAATAACTATAATTAAATTACTTGGGTCATAACATTTGAAATATAATTAGTACCCTAAAAGATAAAACAGACAATCCAGTACTATAATATATATAAATTAAATTACAATAATAATGCAAAATGTCTATACACAAATATGTAACCATTATTGATGCTAAATTTGACTAATGAATCACCAAAAGTAAATTCACGCTGTTATAAGAACATCTAGAGCAAAAGAAATTAATACTAGTACTGACAACAATTATAGTGACAATTTTATTTTTACGACTTCTTATTTGAAGAAAAACCAGAGATCTCGAGTTCAAATTTTAATATAGAGAACACCTCAATGCAAATTTGAAAATTTCATACCCAAAAAAAGGTGTGGTGCATGTTATTCATTGAATATCTTAGAATTTTGCAAATGGAATACTTGAATGTTCACACTTAGAACTGTTGAGCCTGTGAAAATGTAGCAAAGATAAGACTTAAAGGTAGCAATAGCATCAAACTCCAACCAACATGCTCATGTGTTTTTGCTTTTGTTGGGTTTCTTTTTGTCCTCATTTATTTCTTTACCTAAAAGTGTCTGTCCAAGATTGTACTTGTACATTCAATTCTTTATGCTTTTGTCTGGCTCATCAAGTTGTTCTTTTTCATGCACTAAATATTTACATCCATTACTTCTTGTTTGTTCTCCCAATAAAGTCCAAATGATTACAAGAAGCACTAAATTATATATATCTCTATGTGTATTTATTTTATCCCAATTATATGGATTTCAAATTATATCATATAGTAGTAATATGATTTCATTTGATATGACCGACTCAGAGAAAATTTTGGGAGGGGTCGGGATATGGTAAGCATGATTTGATATAATCTAGTACTTCTGATCTAAACTTATATACGTGATGAAAAATCGACAAGATATATATTAAACTTTAAGATCTATAAACGTCAAATTTTGAACTTGTCTTTGCCAATAGTTAATTAGTACAATTTGATTCCTTAGATAAGATGAAAGAAATTGAAATATCAGTACTCCAATCTAACAAAATAATCCTTTTCAAAATTTCTGATCATGTGTATATTAAGGAGAATGCAAATATATGTAACACAATGATGTGACTAAGATTGAGGGATAAAAGCGAAATGGTAGGAAAGTAAGGGGTAGTTGGTACGTAGGATAAGTCGGGATATCTCTGATTTAATCAAGAAATATCCCATCTTATTCTGTTCAACTTGAGATTATTTTATTCTATTTCCTAGGTAAAATAAATTAGTGTAAAAATTCACAAAATAATTTAGTCCACATACCAAACGATCCATTAAAAAATTGTTAAAAAAGGAATTAAGGAGGTGGCAAGATGGTAATGGACAGCACATGGTGGATGCCAAAACAGTAGAAAAATTTTGAGCACTTTAGAACAAATAGAAAACAGATTGGAACAAGATGACAAAAAACAAGTCTTGTATTTTCAGTACTCACGGGTCACAAAAATTAGAAATAAACAGTAAAAAGAACTTATACTAAAAAGGTACAGTCCTTTTTTCACATGCCAGCACTAGTGAAACTCAAATAATTCATACCTCAAATTCAACTGTTTCTGTGAATTATGTCCCCACCCTCCACTACCCCCTTTAATATTTGAATTTTCAACACAAATATAATAATTTGTCATAACTGATGAAATTGCATTGATGGTCTGATTAATTTTATTTTTAGAAAGTATATAAGTATAACTTACATTATTAGCATTTCTTTCATTTCTTCAGTCAATCCCCTGACCTGATTTTGTCATTGTATGTACGATAAACATGTATTTAGTCTCACATTTTTCTACTAGTTTGTGTGTGCTGTTGGTTTTGTTGTGGTGCATCCAGAGTTTAGAATATGCAAATGCAGCAACTCCAACAGTGAAAGTTGGGAATATATCAAAAGTGGCAGATTCTGCATATTTTAAGATATACTATGGACAAACCTTCAAGGTTATTAAGAACACCCTTGATGGAAAGAGTTATCTTCTTATCCAGGTAAGTACTCTTAAAAATTAATTTATTTCCAGCTTTTTTGATCCATGAAAGAGATTATGTAACTGTCATTGTATAGTTCATTGCTAGAACAGGCTCTAGTTATGATGAAGAAATAACAAGAAGAAGGATTTAAGTTATATACACCAACATTAGTAATTTATTACTACCATTTTTATCAGGTTACCAATTTTAATTGGGTGAATATTTTTCACACCTTCAGTCTTCTTTAAATTTTTGTAGTACAGTATTAGAAAGATGAAGTTATTTTAAGGCTAGAATTACTTGAAAAGAAGATGATAAGGGTTGCTGGACCACAAAATTTGGCCTTGGAAGTAGTAGGGTCAAGAAAATATATAAGAGAAAAATTAAGTATTTTTTCATTCATCCTCTGTAATTGGCAGTTCAAGAACTCAAGTCCTTCTTGGTTGCTAAATTCCATGGCATAAGTTGCTTTGTTTTGAGCTCTGTAAGAGCTCTCTATTCATGTTGTTTTCTTGACTAATGATCAATCTGAAAAAAAAAGAAAGAGAAAGTGTCACTACCTACAGCTACATTATTATATTGATCAATACAAACCAAGATGTTAATTGATGAAGTGCCAATGCCTTGCTTTTCTAAGCGTATTTCTGAGACCATTTTCAATAATTAGAGTGGCGTTATGAGGTAGTGGTAAGGCCTGCGTCTATTGTATCTTCTGTCTGCTTATGGGGCTTGATATTTTTGAGACGAGGGTCTTCCGAAAACAACCTCTCTATCTCTATGAGGTAGTAGTAAGGTTTGCATACATTTTACCCTCCCCAAACCCCACGTTATTGTTGTTGTAGAATGGCGTCATGAATTAGCTCGTTTTCTTCTTCTTTTCTTTCCCCTTTTTAGAAGAAGCCAGAGGTTTTTACAGCCATGTATAAGAGCATATCTTTGACAAAACAATAACTTATAGAGAGTTAAGATTCCAGATGACCCACTACTCTTTTGTGATAATAATGTTACAGACTTACAAGAATTTTTTGTTTTAAATTTCTTTCAGCTAGATATATATAATTTATCCACATTCAGGGACAGAAGGGGGTTCATTGCTGGAATATGCATATATAGTAACCGTTGAACACCCCTTGGTGGTACCCGCGTTAATATTGGAATCTAGAGCTGATCATCTACTATAACAAAATGCTTTTGTGTGAATTCCAGCTAGTTGCAAGTTCTTAGCTCTTTTGTGATCTGAGAATATGTGATAAACCCCCAGGAGAACCACATCTCTAAAGCTTAGATATTAAGATGAGAGAGCCCAAGGTTATATTTGCTCCCCATTTAATCGAAGTCCCATACTTTGCAATAGGATCATAACAGCATACTTCCAGCAAACTACTTCTCTGCGGAATTACTAGAATGCAAATTTTGTGCAGAACAACACAAGAATGGCCAGTAGAACAAAATATTGCACCTCAAGAATAAAGTCTTTTGTTATCCCACTAGCAAACTACTCGATCGAGACTGACTACTTTTTTCCAGGTACACCATTATAACCATCCTCCTTGTTTTAACCCCTTTATAACATCATATTATAAGCGATATATCTTTTTGGTACATGTTGATAACTCGTTCACTGACTGTTCTTTTTTCTTTTCTTTTTTCCTTCAATTCACAGTTTCCTTTTTCGAGGTAAGAATGCAGAGTTTTAGTAACTATTCTGATCGCTGTACTTCTAGATTGACAAATTTTGCATGGAATATTGCAGCTACTAGGCCTACTGGGAAATTTGAAAGGCATAACATCAACATATGTGGCCTCCCAATGCGTACTGAAACTATACCAGGATGGACAAGTAGAGAACATTAACAAGAATGACCCTCAACAACTTGCACAATATGCAGCTCACTTCATCGCCAACACAGATGAAGCTCAACCCTGCAACTTTGCCACATTTGTTCCTATTGGTGAAGATGCACCTCTCCAGGTACATAATGAACGAAAGATGTAACTTACGTACACTGGCAATGCACATATATAATTTTTACAATTTGAGTGTAATTTAACTTGTCGTAGCAAGTAACTTTTTGTGTTTTCCAAGTTTCCATTCCTACTCATTATGAACAGTTATCTTTTGCACTGTCGATATGTAGAAGTTAAACTCATGAGCGCCTAAACTTCTTTCTATTTTGTCAAGCTTTGCTTTGATCTCTGGTTGGATGGTTACACATAATTTGTACTACTTTAACAGCGTGCAGAGTGGATAAAATACTTGGGAGTGTTTGCGAATATGGAGACCAGGGCAAACCAAGTCTATGATGCAGTAAGTGAAGAACTGAGACATACTCGGTTTTCATTATGATGACAGTATTTAGTAGAGTTTCCTGTTCATTAAGGATATTTTTCTTTTATGGACAGATTAAGGAGAACTATTTGTGCTTGAGCAAAGCTGCAACTAGTAGGATTTCATTTAAACCAACTGTCTCTTGGATGGAGTATAAAGATGTGTGTACACCGACTCTTGAACCTAACCTTTTTCTTTATTATTTGTTTTACAATTGCTCTTTAACATAACCTATTTTAGGGAGTGTGGTCATTCACAAGAGAACCATACAAATTAAAGGTTAGATCTTTCTCACGTTCAAATTTCAACAGTTTTTTTGGTCATTTTCTCGAGTTTAGCTATATTAGTTTGATAATGCAGTTTGTAGAGGATGCTGGTGGAGCCAATGTTGATGATTCCATCAACAAAGTCACATACAATATGTCTATTCCTGATGATTTAGAAGAGCTTCATGCTATTCTGTGTGTAAGTTAATTTTCTCATTATTCCTTTATTTCAATTTTGTTTATTGCTCCTAACCATTCAAATTGTCATCTACTTTTCTGCTGATTTACATAGTGTTTATTTTGTAGACTGTAGATGTAGTGATTGATGAGACATATACCTCAGATCCAGAGATTTATAATGGCTCTACATTTCTCGGAAACATCAATTTGGAAGATCAAACTTGCTTTGCTTTTCTCACAAATCAAAGCATATGGAGATATGATAAAAGAGTGCAAAATTCTACAGTCCTTGGTAGGTTTCTCTTCTTGTTTCTGCATATTTTTACCTACACTGATCCTTTTTGTTTGTTTCAATCAAATAGTAAAGATAATCATTGGTTTAGTTTAGTTTCCACAGACAAGGAAGAAACATATTCAGAGTTGAATGCATAATTGATTTAATCTGGAAATAACTGGTACTAGTAGTAAAAGAGAAACTTGTTTTCTATTATTTCTGGGACTGATAGTGTTAACCTTTTGCTTGTTGAAGACTGGTATGATGGAGCTGTCTCTCAACCCCAACTGGTCCTAGCAGATATTATTGAAGCTTTATATCCTACAGGAAATTATAACACTACGTATTTCAGAAATATCGCAAAGGTATGATGCTTTTGTATTACATACAATTACAGGTTTAATTAACTTCTACACAGTGACAGGTTTACAAGATATGTTCACCTGCTACAACACGTCCAAGAAGGAACCGAAAGCCACTGTAACATTTTTTACATTTTAACTTGTGCAGGGAGAAGGGATCATAAGCATTGGTCCTGAAATGTGTGAAAGAGATAGCTCTATCCCAATGGAACCTACAGTTGTACCTTGCCAGTAGCTAGCAATTCTTTGTCATGATTTTTCAGTTGATCTTTTTTCTTCGCATTTTGGCCTGTCAATTCTTCAAATTTAATGTAAGTTTCAGAATAGGATATTCTTCATCAGTTACAGAAAGAACACTTGGCGTCATAATTATTGTTGTTATTCAGAGTATGATATATATACTGCCTTCATTTACAAACCAAAACATGATACCAGTGTAGTGCTTAGTCCTCTGATCACTTGTAGAAACAGTTCACCGCCAGTATATGCTACATTGCTGTATGTGTGTATTCTATTAAGATTGTCACTTCACTAACAGAGGCATCAAAAAAACATGACCATCAGAGAATGAAGCGACATCCAGAAGCATGTAACTTGATGATCAACAACATTTTCTTTGTTATGAACCTTACAAGTAACAAATCCAACTCGAAACAACAAATACAAAATGCAATTATCACAAAAAAGGTGAAGTCCGATGCACTAAAGCTCACGCAATAGGGAAAGAGCCCGACCAAAAGGGTCTATTATATGCATTCTTGCTTTACATTTCTGTTATAGGCTTGAACCTGTAACCGAAGTCACATGAGAGCAACTTTAGCAATTCCCCTTCGAAATGCAATCATCATAGAAGAACATAAATTGGGTGCATTCAATATGGTAATTAGGGATTGTAAATGATTGAATTGAATTGGATTTGGATGAGTTGAATATTTATTAAGCCAAAAATAGATTGGATTATAATCCAACCATATAAAATATAAGTAAATATGAATTTAGTCAAATATGATTTAAGTAAAATAGTTTTAACCCACTTTAATCTCCTAAAGTCAAAAAATATTAAATCAACCTACCACTTCCAACCCACCCTTAAATTATTAATCCAATTTTATGTGATGCTTTCCTTTTAGTCTATTCCAAAAAGAATATTACCTTTTAAAATTTTTTTTCTCTTAATAAAATAAATCTCAGCCACACAAATATCTAAGAATTATTATAGACCACAAGTTTCAAAAATTTTGCTTTTTTTCTTAAAAACTATACCAAATCAAAGGATGTTACATAAAATGAGAAGAAATTATTTTAAAAACAAAATATTTTTTCATACAAAAAAGAAATTTAGGTTTTATCTCCCACCCAAATTTTTTAAAAATAAAATATTAAAAAAGCTCACCCTTACCTCCCACCCTCACCCCCATATTTTTTTTGAAAAAAAACAAATTCCTCTCCCCCCACCCCCGGCCACCTCGCACACACACTTGGACCCCCTGCCGCCACCTAACCACCAATTAAATCTTTTAAATATTAAATTTAGATTTCACCCCCTAACCTCCACGAGCAAAGAGGGGTGTCAAGCTTCGTCCAAAGTTGTATTTTGGTTTTATACCTACATAATATATTAAAGTTGACACTTTTTTATCCAAAATAAAGAATGAGCTGAGTGGTTAGGAGTTGCAAAATCTTTTTTTATAGTGATCTGGACGTTTGGAGTTTGAACTAAAGCGTCCTTTGTCACTGTAGTTCAGTAAGGAATTGCATGAAATGATGCTATCGAAAATTGGTAGTCTATCAAGGAAAGTTTCAAATGGGATCAAGTGGTGCTAGAGATGAAGGAACAAATGGCAAGCAGTGGAGCAAATGAGAGGGATGAAACAGAATACCAGTGGGCGGAAGGCAGTCAGAGGAGCAATCACACGGAAATAAAAAAGTAGTAGCAGCTTCATTAATCATAATTCACATTATCCTCGATAGATTTTTCCAAAATTCTAGAGAAGATCTCATATCTTGATCTTTTAGAATCAATCAATTCTTCAATATGGAGATTGGAGAACATTCCCATGGAGGAGGAGATTAGCATTGTTGCTTTATGGTCAGAAGGTGAAGTTATTCGGTGACACTTGTCCTTATTGAAACACAAATGTACACTGCATTCAAGCACCAACTTGGAATGAATATTTGGTAGCATTAGTGTAAAGTTTCTCATTTCTGTGCACAAGAAACTTCTATTAATAAGACATTTAGTTCCCCATAAATTAGATATAGATGTAACTATCAACGGCAAATCTAAAATTTTTAAGTTATGAGTGCTCTTTTAGCTGGGTGTAATTTTTCATCTCACTTAGCAATTAAAAATGCAAGGAAGAAAAATTTAAGATTTATCATAAAAAAGATAATCATATTTAAACGTGATTGCAGAAATAATTAATAAATATTTTTTGAATAATATTTTATTTTTTTTATAAACTATTTTAAGAAAAATAGCAAAACAAGCAAGTGAAAAAGGAAAAAAAATCAACCAACATAGGGAATTAAGTGAGGGAAAAAAAAGAAATTTAAAATTATGCTCGTTGGGAATCGAACTCAAAAAACAACCACCGCACTAAACAATCCAATTACTATATAAATGCTCATTCTTTAGTTTTATACCATTCTTCTTAATTTCTATATAATCAATACAAAGTACAATAAAATTGAAACATTTGAAGATTTATTATGTGATGCTTTCTTTATAAATAATGAGAGTGATGTCGAGATTTTTGAAAATATGCATCTCAGTTGGCTTTTCTTACACGATAAGAATATGCATCTTGATGATTTTTTTTGAATGATGAAAGTGACATAATTACAAAATTCTTAGAGAGTGATTGAAAAGAAATGTGCTCATGACAAACTCGTTTTAATTTAATTGTTTTCAAGATAATAATTTCTTGCGATTTATGATTTGACTTTAAAAATGATGAGAAAACTTGGGACAAAATCTATCCATAGAAAGAGATCAAGAGATCACTTGTCCTAATAATAGTAGAAAGACCAAAACTAGTTATAGAGAAAGGAACAAAAGTATGGGTTGAGAACAAGAAGATAATACAATTGAGAATGAGAATATTTGATCATAATGTATACTTTGCGGACTGTTACATTGTTGAACAATTAGAAGCCATCAATTATCGAGATTCAAGTTTATATTCCACCTTTGAGAATCTCAAAGAGAATGACGACAATCAATTGTTTATGTTATTCCACTCTTGTCGCTCTTTACTCAGAAACATGAGTCTAATAATTAAAGAAATTGCATTTTCTAGACAAAATGAACGATTTTTTACAGTCATTAATAGCTCTAAACAGACACATAAATATTGTGAATATGAATTTAATCTTGGTGGTCCAGATGGAAAAATGCTTGTACAAGTATCTTTTAAACAACATTGTGGAATCGATAGTTGATAGTTAGTTAAAGCAGATTTCATTACTGAAGCAAAAATCATCAGATCACGCTACTTGGGATTTCTCTAATGCATTGATGACAATGTTTCCTCGTTTAGATCCTCGAGGTCAAGAATCTATTTGCAGCAGGGAGTATTGTTACACAAAATGAATCAACTGATCAACTTATTTAGTTTTGCAATATCATCAGTTGGTTATAGATTGTTGAATTAGTTAGAAGTAGTTAGCAAATTAGATTATTCCTCATTTCTATGATATTACATCAATATACAAGTATACTTTTTTAATTGAATTTTTTATATTCTTCGTCGTCCTCTCTCTTCATCCTTCTATAGCTATCCTTTCAAGCTTCTATGTCGAGCGGCTAAAACGTTAAATTCCTCCGCATTTTAACTAACATAAAGTGGATTTAAGCATACACTACTCATGAGTAAGGGTGGCAACGGACCGGATCGGTTCCCAACAGACCGATTTTACCGGAACCGAAATCGGTACCGGTTCCGTAAACCCCCCTAAATTACCAGAACCGGTCTTACCGGAACCGGTTTACCGGAAATTCGGGGGGGTTCCGGACCGGTCCTATAGGTACCGGGTTGGAACCGGATCGGAGTGGTACCGGAACCGGTTCCAACC
Source organism: Solanum aculeatissimum (assembly GCA_038996855.1). Classification (NCBI taxonomy): domain Eukaryota; kingdom Viridiplantae; phylum Streptophyta; class Magnoliopsida; order Solanales; family Solanaceae; genus Solanum; species Solanum aculeatissimum. Next base: position 16,906 of record JBCEWC010011134.1, read on the forward strand.
GGTTTTTTTTTTTTAATTGTTAAGTTATTAACTTGTATATGTATTATATCTATAAGATTCTATATTTAATATTTTTAAT
>JBCEWC010011135.1:0-16982 GCA_038996855.1 Solanum aculeatissimum
CATCATTACTAATCCCAACATAACTTATCCCATCATAACTTATCCCATCATAACTTGTATTCAAACCAAACGACCCCATAGAGAAGAAGGAACAAGAGGTAGAAGAAAACATGAAGAAAGAAGTGAATGGATATTTTCTTTCCTATCTTTGGTTTAAGAGGATATGAAGAGATAATGGAAAGGATGTTAAAGCAACAGGGATAGTTGCTAATATATATCATTCAACCATCTAGTTTGCCAAACATGACCAAAGTATACACTACATATACAGTTGGTTGTATATGTTGCGTATATGTATGTATATTATATGTATATAAGTATTATATTATTTGCATAAGTATCTATAGATATGTATATTATATGTATAGGTTTGTATATTATATGCTTATTAGTATAGACTGACGTCAATGACACGAAAAAGGGATATGCACAATGAATGGAATATACGGCTAGAATATTTGAAAGCATCTACAAAGTCAACAACGGGCACAACCGGTTGTAGATCCCATATGATGCCTTGTACCCTCACCCAACCTTGTCTCTCGCCTGTCGGCTCGAGTCGAGGTAACTTTTGATTGAGGAGTATCAGTGAAAAGTGTTTGTAGCATCAATTCCTTTCGGTGTACATCTCACACAAAACAAAATACCACAAAATATAAGTTGTCGGCTCATATCTCTCTCTGCCCCTCGATTGAACAAAAGCTGATTGATCCTATAAAAAAACACATAGTCGTCGTGGTCTTCCCTCAACCTCCGTTTCCTGCTAGGATTGGAAATCCTATATTTTACATATTCATACGATTGAGTCCTTGGGTTTTCGAAAGTGTAAAAAGAAGTGCTTCGAACCATTGCTATTTGACTTGGACCTATTCTAAAAAAGTTGAGGTATTTCGAATTGTTTGTTGACACAGACAAAGTCAGGGAAAACCTCTGAAATTATTTCAATATTGAGCCTGGACACATAAGAGTCTCGAATTGAATCTCTTTACAGAGAAGATCTTGTCTCATGGTAGCCTGCTCTAGTCCTTTTAGGAAACTTTCGTTATTGGGTTAGCATTCACTTCTGATGTTTCTAGCGATTCACATGGCATCATCAAATGATACAAGTCATGGATAAGAATCTACAAAGCACTATAACACCCTTATAGATGCTATTTACGGGCTTGCACTCAATAGTCAATCAATTTGTCTTTTCGCTTTCTATCTCATGCTTTAACTATTTGTTTATATAGTGTGTGAAGTCTAACTAATGGGAAGTGCCTATGAATTAGTTCCAAGAAAGCGGCCGTACACGTCAGGAATAGAGGCCGTTAAGGATGTACTTGCTTTTTCTTTTTTTCGTCGAGATTGGGTTGGTGTTCAGTATACTGCTTGTCTAGCCTATGCTTTGCAAAAGAGAGGGGCAGACTAACTTGATCGGTAGAAGGTGAGAATAGTCAATGAATCGGAAGAAGAATGTTGATCGCGTTAGTTTATGTTTCCGTTCCCCTGTTCATTAATAGGGGCTCCCAAATTTGATTTACTTGAGGAACAAAGTAGCTAGACCAATGAGAGAGAAACAACTGGCTAATTTCACACTTACTAGTGAGCTATGAGAAAAGAGGTTTTTGGAACAGTTAGTGGGTATTGGCTTGCCGAAGACTTATTCTTTCCTCGAGATGACATCTTGTTGACCTAAGCTCAAAGAGGTGAGAACTCTCAATCGAATGTGATTGACACGACAATCTCATCCTTCTGCTTTCCTTTGTATGAAATGAGGGCCCCCTATCACTTAAAGGCAGCCTCTTAACCAACGAAACTTGCTTGCTCGTTGGTTAGCTGGATCTGTTCTTTGAGGAACCTCATGTAAATATCATGGAATAAAGTTTGATCCTATTCATGGAGATTTCGTAACTATTCCAAAAATAAGAAGTTTGACACAATTGGTATTTTTTTTTGGGAAATTGGAAGCAGTTACTAATTGATGATCTGACATGTACATAATGAAAACTTTATTGATTCTATGAGAATTTTTATGAAAGCCTTTCATTTGCTTCTTTTCGATGAAAGAATGTATCCTAATTTTTGGCCTAATTCTTCTTCTGATGATCGATTCAATATCTGATAAAAAAGATATACCTTGGTTATATTTCATCTCTTCAACAAGTTTAGTAATGAGCATAACGGCCTTACTGTTCTGATGGAGAGAAAAACCTATGATTAGCTTTTCGGGAAATTTTCAAATGAACAATTTTAACGAAATCTTTAAATTTCTTATTTTACTATGTTCAACTTTATGTATTCCTCTATCCATAGAGTATATTGAATGTACAAAAATGAATATAACAAAATTTCTCTTATTCGTATTAACAACTACTCTAGGGGGAATGTTTTTATGCGGTGCTCGAGTCAGTCATAATCCATATTCCATTATTGGATAGGTATGACCAATCCATTTTAACTGAAAATTCTTCGTCAAAGTCAAAGCAAAGAACCATATTTCTTTCCTTCGAGGCTCCGGGATAAAGATACAATTTTTACGAAAAATTGTTTGAAAAAATTCTATTTATGTTTGCCAAAACAACGTTCCCTTCTTTTTCTGATATTTTTCTATTTTAAAATGGATTAATTCAATGAATTAAAACGAATCAACTGTGACTAATCTGGCTAACATAGAACTTGGTAAAATGAAATGGTTGAATAATTGAAAATTGAGATTATTCAGGAATATACATTGAATGCTGGGATTACCCAAAGATTTTCTTGTAGTAGATCTATAATCAAAAAGGTATTTGTGATTGTTCTAGAAAAAATGAAACAAAAGATATGGTTGAGCTAGGGCAATTATTGTATGAAGTCTACCCAATGCTTTGCAGAGGCACACAATAGATCGATATGAACATCATGAGCTGTCTCCTGATACCTTTTTCTCAATCTCTGATGTCAATGACACGAAAAAGGGATATATACAATGAATGAAGTATGCTGCTAGAGTATTTGAAAGCATCTACAAAGCCAACAACTGGCACAATTGATCGTAGATCCCACGTGATGCCTTGTACAGGAAGAGAGGGAATCAAGCCGGTGAGCCAATTTTGTTTCAGTTATGACTAGTCCATTTTGCACTTGAAGTGAGCTTGAGTTTGCCTGATCGTCTGTAGGATTGGCCTTGTGCGTAGGGACTTTCTTTATTGTATCGATCTTTCAGACTGGTTCAATAGGGTCCCATACCTTCAAAAGAGTAAGGCGAAGGAAGGGTTAATTCTAGAAGATAGTAGGCCCTTTTTTAAGAATAATCAATTAGGTTATCATCCTGTGCACGTCTCGAAAAGACTTTGACCATCCCCATGGGGGCGGTGAAGGGAGAGCCCCAATTGGTTTTAAAAAAACCCACAACCCGTTAGGGTTATCCTGCACTTGGAAGAAGTAGAAAAAGGAATAAATATAGTGATAATTTGATTCTTCGTTGCCGTAGTAAATAGGAGAGAAAATCAAATTTAATTCTTCGTTATTACAAAAATTTTACTACAAAAATAATAGGAGTAAGCTTGTGACACGTTCCTTAAAAAAATCCCGTTGTAGCCAATCATTTATTTTAAAAAAATGATAAGCTTAACACAAAAGCAGGAAAAAATAATAACTTGGTCCCGTGCATGTACCTTATACCCATAATGATCAGTCATACTATTGCTATCGGCTATCCATAATGGAAAAGAGCATTATTTATATAACGGATAGTATGGTAGGCCACAAATTGGGAGAATTTGCACCTACATTAAATTTTAGAAGACATGCAAAAAGCGATATAGATCTCATCGTTAATATTAATTAAAAAATCTAGATGCTTATGATTTAGTAGTAAGAGGCAAACCTTATGCTAAAGAAGAAAAAAATAGAAGTATATGCTTTAGGTGAGCATATATCCATGTCCGTTGACAGAGCATGAAGAGTAATTGATCAAATTCGCGAACGTTTCTATGAGTTTCAATAACTATAAAAAGAACTTTCTAGTTCACTCAAATGAATAATCATTGTCAATCACAAAAATCTGATTTTCAATACCAAATAGATGGAATAACTTTCTCCATTCCTATCACTAACTATAAAAGTTTCATCAGAGATGAAATTTCGAATGTCTTTAATGCTAAATAAATAATCAACATCACTGCAACTATGAATGTTTTTCACTTTTAGATTTAGATCTTCGTTGGTATTTTCAAAAGGACCAAGACCGTGCATTGATTTATTTAAGCCCACCACTGTGTCCAAACTCCTTCTTAAACAACATCAAATTAAACCACCATCTTTCCATAGAGTTCTCTTGCCCCCTATTTGCATGAAAATACAATAGATGAAATTTCTTTTTTTCAACTCATTTGTTTTATCTGATTTATATCTAATCTATTTTTAGGCTTGGTTAGGTGGGATAGCTGAGCCATTCCCTTTTCTTTAGGATAGTAGATTGGGGAAAATCACTAAATAAAAAAAATCTATTAAATTAGCAAAAAAGGAGAGAGTGGGATTCGAACCCTCGATAGTTCTTTGCTCAAAACTATACCAGTTGCGAAGACAAGGGCTATCAACCACTCAACCATCTCTCTGAAAAGCTATTTTTATTTTATTCCTCCGAATAGAACATGATTATAAGGGTGAATACCCCCACTATCTGTAGAAAGATTTTCGGTGCGAATCCACCGATGGATCTATCTATTCGTACATAGGTATATGATCTAGCATATCTATTTGTGAAATAAAAAAGAAAATTCCATTACCCCCACCTACTCCATGTATGAATAAAGTGCGAAAGGGGGAGTAGTAATAAGTCATATAGAATCAATGGATTCATGATAAAGTAAAATCCCTTGATGACATATTTTATCACAATTAATATTTTTTGGCTGATAGAGGGATCAAATGGTATATAGTTCATTTGTTGGTAGCTTGGAGGATTAAAAGCATGACTCTTGCTTTCCAATTGTCTGTTTTTGCATTAATTGCTACTTCATTAATCTTATTGATTAGCATACCCATTGTATTTTCTTCTTCTGATGGCCGGTCAAGTAACAAAAATGTTATATTTACTGTTACATCCTTATGGATTGGATTAGTCTTTCTAGTGGGTATCGTTAATATTCTCATCTTTTGAACCTATTCGTCGCAGTCCAAAAACCAAAATGACAACCCCCCCTCCCCCAATTTTTCTCAGTTGTGAGACAAATTAAATTTGAATCTAAGTCTCCCCAAAAAATGCAAATCAAATAAAGAAAACAAAAAAATTAGAGGGGGGTCAAACTTTTTGAATAAAAATAATACAATTAACAAAATAATTGGAATTGTAAACTGCACAAATAAGGTCCGATTGCATATCTATATGTGGGTACATATTGTCTATCAAGAACAAAAAAATGCGGATATGGTCAAATGGTAAAATTTCTTTGCCAAGGAGAAGATGCGGGTTCGATTCCCACTATCCTCCCAAAATCCAAGATAAAGTCAGCAATAATCAATTTTAGCTCTAATCATTTATAAGGGAACCCTACCTTCTCTGATCCATTTGACACGTGCAATTTCTTTTCAGTCGATATGCCCCAAATTTGTATTTGAATTCCTTTTGTATCCGCTTGTTCTGTTAATTCAATAGCCTTTTTCATTGTTTTTCGAAATGAAACTCTATTCTTTAATTGTCCAGCTATAAATTCTACCAGAATATTAGGATTTCCGTAAGGTTTTCCAATTCTTGTGACAACAATGTTCAGTTTTCAGCTTTACACAATTAAATTCTTTTTGTAAGGTCATTTATAATTCTTCGATTCCGCCCTGTCGACTTTCTATTAATATTTTTGGGAATCCCATAAAGACTATGGCCTGGATCAGGTCGATTCTCTTTTGAATCTCTATATGTGCAATTCCCTCGATGCCAGAGGATGTTCTCATATTCCTTTGTACATAGTTCTTGATACAATCTCCTATTTTTTTTAATCTTCTTGTAAACCTAAAGAATAATTTTTGGGTTGTGAAAACCAAAGTGAATGCTGACCTTGGATTGTACCCTCCCATCCAGATGAATAAAAAGACTTGTCTTTTTTCCTAAGATGATTAAAAGTTATTTTTAACTATCAAATTTTTTCTTGGAATAATGATGTCGAAAGGGGATCTTTCTAAATTTATTCGAAATTTACAAAGATAAACCCCTCCCGAGTAAGGTTCAAGTATGCATGGGTAAAGACTCTTTACTTGGAGGGTTGAACTCTAGGCTAAGAATAAGCAAGAGGAAGGAGTTGTCCATGGGATGGACAACAAAGTGTATCAATCCTCCCCGACCTCTTCTCTTGAGCCTTGCTTCATTACCGATCTCGATAGCTACACAACCCACATAATTAAAAAACCTAACGGATCATGAGTCATATATTCCGCGGAAGGCCATTCCTGCCCAGGTTGTTTGTTTTTTTCAACGATATTCCCCGACCTCTTCTCTTGAGCCTATCTTTCCTAAAAGTCTTGATTGCTATCATCTTATTAAAGTGTTGGGGGATACAACACAGTCTTTCCTAGTCCAATTACGCATGACAAAATCTATATCTTGCTTTGTTTAGTCTTTTTACAGTATTATTCCAACAACTTTATTTATGGATTCTCTTATATCTTTCTGATGTGGGTTTGCGGTTTCTACAATATTCTAGAAATCATCAAATATATACTACCATTATATATATATATTGGTAAACTAGATGACCCAAAGTCATTTGACTGTAGTTTTCTCAAAGCATTAACTTATTTCCTTTAGTCACTAAGTAGTTGGATCAATCAAAAAGGAATATGACACCTTTTGTGTCAAACTGAAAAAGGAAAAGAATTTGTTGATATAAAAACTTCTCTTTTCCCTTGTTTTCTATTTGCTTGCCTCTTGAGAAGGTAGGATGCGTTGAATAAAGGAACAATAAGAACCTTTAGTTATATATGGAGCATTATATGGGATCAAAAGGCCCAAACCCAAGAAAAACAAAAGGGTTAGTAAGAGTCCTTTTTTCTTCACTTGGTCCAGGTCATGAGCTTTTCTCTCTCTTTCTTTCTCAAGTCTATACAATCTCCTGTCCCTGTCTTTTTCCCTTAGCTCAACATATAAGCATTCAAATGTTGTCGTCTTCACACTCATGACATCGACTTTGCTTAAGACAACGAAGTCAAAAGCAAAGTCGGCGACCATGAGTGCGAAGATGACAACGTTTGAACGTTGCCGTCTTAAGCAAAGTCGGTGTCACAAGTGCAAAGACGACAACGTTTGAATGCTTATATATCGAGCTAGGGGAAAAAGGTGGGGACAAGAGATTGTATAGACTCTCGAAAGAAAGAAAGAGAAAAGTTTGTGACTTGGACCAAGTGAAGTGCATCAAGGATAAGAATGGTAAGGTGTTGGTGGACGAAACTTCCATTAAGCAAAAATGGCAAGCTTACTTTCATAAACTCTTAAATGAAGAAGGGGACAGAGGTATTATGCTTGGTGATTTGGCAAACTCTGATAGTCTTCGAGATTTTGGTTAATACAGGCGTTTCAGGGTTGAGGAGGTTAGACGTGCTATTAATAAGATGAGCAGAGGGAGAACGATTAGACCCAATGTGATTCCGGTGGATTTTTGGAAGAGTACCGACTAGGTAAGAATGGAGTGGTAGACTAAGTTGTTTAATGTTATTTTGAAGAGTGTTAAGATGCCCGATGAACGGAGGAGTACAATGGAGCACTGACTAGGCAGGTATAGTGTGGTTGACTAGGTTGTTTAATGTTATTTTGAAGACTGTTAAAATGCCCGACGAATGGAGGAGTACAACGGTTCCATTGTATAAGAACAAGGGTGATATCCAATCTGTAACAATTATAGGGGTATCAAATTGCTAGCCACACTATGAAGGTCTAGGAGAGAGTAGTGCAACTGAGGGTGAGGAAAGGAGTGTTTATTTCAGAATCAATTCGGATTCATGCCGGGGCAATCGACTATTGAAGCGATCTATCTTGTGTGGAGATTGGTGTAGCATTATAGCGAAAGTAAGGGGGACCTTCATATGTTGTTCATTGATCCTGAGAAAGTCTATGACGAAGTCCTGAAGGATGTCCTTTGGAAGTGTCTGGAGGCTAAAGGTGTCCCAATGGTGTATATTAGGGGTGATAAAGGACATGTATGACAGAGCTAAACTCAAATTAGAACTGTGAGTATTTTCTTGTTTCTGTGCTGAGCCCTTTTCTTTTTTCCTTAGTGATGGATGAGCTTACACAATCTATTTACGAGGAGGCTCCACGATGTATGTTATTTGCGTATGACGTAGTACTTATTGATGAGACTCAGGATAAAGTTGATGATGGATTGGAGGTTTAGAGACATACTTTGGGGTCCAAAGGGTTCAAATTAAGCAGAATCAAAATAGAATATTTGGAGTGCAAATTTAGTGTTAGAAAGGATGAAGCGGGCATGGAAGTGAGGTTTGCCTCTCAACCTATTCCCAAGATAGAAAGCTTTAAATATCTGGGGTTCATCATCCAGAGTAGTGGAGATATCAGCGATGATGTTACGCATCGCATTGGGAGGCTTGCCTTTGGAGTATTGTGTGATAAGAAAGTACCACCTTAACTTAGAGGTAAGTTTTAAAGAATAGTGGTTAGATTGTCTTTGTTATATGGGGTGGAGTGCTGACCAGTCAAAAAATCACATGTTCAAAAGATGCAGGTTGTGGAGATGAGAATGTTGAGATGGATGTATGGACATGCGAGGAGTGATAAGAGTAGGAATGAGGTTATTTGGGAGAAGGTGGGGTTGGCCTCTGTTGCAGATAAGATGAGAGAAGTGAGACTGAGATAGTTTGAATATGTGCAGAGAAGGGGTGCTGATGCTCTACTTAGGAGGTGCAAGAGGTTAGATTTAGGGGTTACATAGAGGGGTAGGGATAGACCGAAAAAGTATTGAGGAGAGGTTATTAGATAGGATATCACCCAACTTCATATCATCGAGGACCAAACCTTAGATAGAAAGGAATGGAGGTCGCATATTAGGGATAAAGTTACTAGGTTAGTAGGGCTAGGTTGTTGTCTTGCCTTGTGATAGTAGAAGGTTAGTAGGTTTGTTATAGGATTAGTCGCGTCTTTAAAAATTTTGTGATATTGCTTGCCAATTATTTTGCTCCTTTTATTTTTTCTTGTAGAATATGATACTGCTCTTCGTTTTAGTCGCTATCCTATATCTATTGTTTTTCTTCTTTGGGGATGATGTATTTGAGCTAAGGGTCTTTCAGAATCAGTTTCTCTATCTCCATGAGGTAGTGGTAAGGTTTGAGTACACTCTACCCTCTCCAGACCCTACTTGTGGGATTTCACTGGGTATGTTGTTGTTGTTGGGTGGATAAGCCAAATACAATTTCTTAATATGGTAATGTCATTTTGAGTTATCAACTTTAGTTTTTATGTGCTTGTATTCAGAATTTGTGAAGAAATTTGCCTTTCTTGCATAGATGTTAGTATTAAGTCTTGTGGTAATGGTGTATTGCTTAAAGCTTAATATCAATTATTTCACATGTTGATATTAAAAGTGGTACTAGACATTGAAATCCAACATTGGTGTAAAGCAATGCTCTAAGGTTAGAGTCTCTAAAAATAGGGCGATGGAAAGGTACATTCTTAAATACAAGTTGTTAACGTGAAGTATGTTATCATCACTAATAGACCTATGAAGTGACTTCAATAATGTGATCTGGATTCTGTTAGTTGATGAGGCTCTCAGTAAAAAGGTTTAAAATGATTGCCTGCCTAATTTTCAAAAGATGAGGTGTTGTATCTTGTAGAGTATACTTACGGTCCAACTCTATCTAATATGTTAGTTTTCATTTTAAGCAATTGGCGTAATTTGCTAGATGGCATGATCAAAGGTTCTTTTTTTCTTGGCTTGACAGCCAGACTAACTTTGAATGCTGGACACTTTCTTCTACTTTGCTTATGTTAATAGATATTTCTCACAATAATTTACCCTTTTCTAAGACATCAATGAGGATGCATATTTTGCTTATGAAACATAGTTGAATTTCTTGGATTGGAAAACTGAAAAAAGAAATTAGAGAACACTTGAGTCAAGTTAGTGCATGTCAGTCCCTTCAGGGGCATCCAATAAAATTAAAATGATACAAAGAAGATTAGCATGGCCCTTGCGCGACAGGCCCAATCGAGAAATGGTCCAAATTTCTAATTAAAAAGTTAATGCGTGTTAGGGTTTTGTGTTACTTGACTTGGTAACTCGAGAGTCAAGCTGAACTGTTTGTCATGAGCCTATTTGGATATGGACATGTATTCTTCCTCTTCATGTCAGGTGAAATCTACATTTAGTGATTAACTATTTCTTTATGTTTGAACAGCCAAACTGCATCACGGTCATCTTTCACATGCTGATGGCAATGGAGACTGGGTACTGACTATATTTACAGCATTGTCACTTGTAAGTCTTTGCTTCTTTAGCTTCCTGATGTTCCCTGTGATTTTTTAACATGGGAAAAGTTGTGCAGTTCCATATCTATATTGTGGGACTACCCTGTATACCCAAATGAAGAGGTTTTCTGTCTTAAGGCACTCGTCCGTACTTGTTTAATACCAATGTGAACTTCGAAAAAACAATTTAGTAAATCCAGAAGTAAGAATTCCCAGATATCTTTAAATTTCTCATTTTAGCTTAAGCGACTTGCTAATGTTAGCTCTTCCCTAGTTGCTTGAACGTGTTTATTTATGGATCTATAGTTATCGTCTTCTTTTGCTTATGGTTCGTATATTGATCTAACCATATGCTTTTCTTGCAGATTATCGACGTTCTGGAATTTCTTCCTTCACATATAGCGGTGAACCTTTTCTTCTCTCTGATGTCAAAAATACTCTTCAGTATTATCCAATTGGTTTTCTTCTTTAATTTTAAATTCCCATGACAAATTGCATTCAAATATGCAAACAAACACTTGGAGTTTTTTTTAGGTTATTTAATTACTGCTAGAAAGGCTAAGTTGTGATGGTACTGGCGAAACGCCTCGAGCCTTACATGTGAGACTTATGCTCTAAGCATCCGATTTTATGCCCTAAACACGTCTAATGACCAACGCTTGGGGCTCGCCTAAATAATGTTGCTCACTAGCTTTTTTCATCTATAGAAATAAGAAGACTGAGAGTAACAATAACAAGTTGTAGTGTTGCATTTTTACTATATATTTAAGAACACCATGAGGATGAATATCACTTAATATTTCTTTTAAATACATAGACACATTTTACAACTTCACTTGTCATTAGTCTTCATATTTTATCCCATGTTTCAAAATGATCATATTTCATTACAACAACATACTCAATGAAATCTCGTACAAGTGAGGTCTGAGGAGGGTAGAGTATATGCAAACCTTACCACTACCTCTTCGAGGTAGAGAGACTGCTTCTGAAAGACCCTTGGCTCAAGCAAATCACTGTAGTAATAAAATGAAAAAGGATAGTGGGGAGAAACATGACAACTAATCACAAAGTATTGTAGCACATATATGCAAGGAACTATAGCAACAAGCTAACAACAAAAAAGTGCAATCTCCAAAACATAGTGAACCACAAATGATATCAAATACCAAAAGCCAAAGACTATATAGTACTACAATTGACACGGTGCTCTATACTACCATTGAACCAAATACATGAATAAGCTAGTAATAGGGAAACTCTTAACTACCTACTAAACCTTCTACCCTTATCCACGACCTCTTGACCTCCCTATTTAAGGTCATGTCCATGATATGCTGAAGATGTGCCATATCGTGTCTAATCAATGCCCCTACCCACCATTCCACCCCAATACCTCCTCACTAGAGCATCTGCACATCTCCTTTTTACACGTCAAAACCATATCAGTCTCCCTTCCCTCCATTTGTCTACCACGGAGGCCATTTCCACTTTGTCCTAGATATCCTCATTCTTAATCCTATTGCTCCTAGTATGCCCACACATCCTCTCAACATCCATATTCCCGCCACTCACATCTTTTGAAACTAAGAGTTCTTGACTGGCAAGACTCTGCCTCATACAACATGGCCAGTCTAATCACCACATTATACAACTTATTGTAAAATTTTGGTGGTACTCTAATGTCACACAAAACGTTAGATGCAAGCCTCCACTTTATCCATGTTCCACCAATATGACGTTTGGTTATCAAATGAATTATAATTATAACTGAAACCATCGAAAAGGAAATGTGAGTTAATATATGCTCTAAGGTTGAAAATATCATAAAAAATCTTTAAAAAAAGTGTTCTTAATTACCTAATTCTGAAATGGAAATCGAGAATTAAATTCATTCTAAGATCTCTTTATCAAAAGATGGTATGCCGCCACTGGACTCGAACCGAGATGCATTAGCACTGCTTCCTTAGAACAGCGTGTCTACCAATTTTGTCATTGTCAATCTCTCTATTTCCTTGGAGTAGGGACCAGACACATAAATCTCTCTCTTGGCGACAACTTGTGTATCAAGTATCACTTCCATGCCTGCCTCATGCATCAGACCACTGAATTTACTTCCAAATACTGTCTTAGTCTTGCTTATCCTGAACCTTCTAGACTCCAGAGTCTGTCTTCACACCTCTAACTTATTGTTAACTCCACCGCTTGTCTCTTTGATCAAAACAATGTCATCTGCAAATCATACATTGTGACACCTCACTCTGAATATGCCGCGTCAATTCATCCATCACCAAGGCAAATAAAAACAGGCTAAACACTGATCCCTGGTGTAATCCCATCTCGACTTAGAAGTGCTCCAAGTATCCTTTCATTGTTCTTATCCCGGTCTTGGCTCCGTCATACATGTCCTTTATCGCTCTTATGTAGGTAGTCAGTACATCTTCAGACTCCAAACATTGCCAAAGAACTTCTCTCAAGACTTTGTTGTAGGCTTTTTCAAGGTCAATGGATATTATATGCAGATCCTTCTTCCTATCCCTATACTTCTCCATCAGTCTCCCCATAAGATGAATAACTTTAGTAGTTGAACACCCTGGCATGAATCCAAACTGGTTCTCAAAAATGAACACGTCTCTCTTCATCCTCATCTCCACCACCTTCTCCCCAATTTTCATTGTGTGGCTCAACAACTTAATCTCCTTGTAATTGATGCAATTCTAGATATCACCCTTGCTCTTGTACAACAAAATCAATGTTCTCCGCCTCCATTCGTCAGGCATTTTAGTTGTCCTGAAAATGACATTAAGCACCTAGTCAGCTACTCCAACACTTTCCCTATCTGTGCTCGTTGAAAACTCTACCGGAATTTCATCAGGTTCGATCTCTCTTGCCCCGACTCATCTTATGCATAACATCCTCAACCTTAAAATACCCACAGTAACCAAAATCTTGATGGCTCTATGAGTAAATCACCCAACACAATATCTTTGTCCCCTTTTTCGTTTTATAATCTATTAAAGTATGTGAAATGATCATATTTCATTATTTCTCTATTTGAAAGTACTTGGTTGTTATTCATGAAAGAATGATATTTTAATTATAATATTGATGAAGTTTATTGATTATTTTTTGGTGAGATAAATGGCATAATAAATTATAATTTTTTTATTTTTTGAATGGTAAGATGTTAGAGTTAATTTGCATCTCATAATAGCTTTTATTATATTGCATTATTCATACCTATAAAATCATGTTAGAAGTTTTATTTTCTATGAGTTCTTTGATCATATTTTTAAAAAATTATTAATACAATTTTATAATATTTATGTTAGAAGTTTTATTTTCTATGAGTTCTTTGATCATATTTTTAAAAAATTATTAATACAATTTTATAATATTTTTATTATTATACTATTTTACTATATTATAAATTAAAAATTTAACGATCCATGAGGCTTACACCTCGTTCCATGTTAAGTAAAACGCCCTGCCTCACGCCTCTGCCTTTTAAAACACTGGTCTATACTGTATCGTTGGGGGTGTTGCTGCCACTTTAGTGTCTTCTATAAACCACGCATTCACACAAAAACAATGGTTTTACTAACTTCTCGGAGCATAAACACCCTGATTATATGACCAATCATCATCAAAACTAATAAAAATCAAACTAAATATCTCATTAGTAATTATGACCCCTGCTGATGTCGTCTTTTCAATGAGTATTGTGTCACTTTTTAGCTTCTTCTTATGACATTCACGAGGATGCAATCATCCACATGCTTATAAATCTTCTCTAGGAAAAGGTTTACTGCATAAGGATCCACAATATGAGAAAATTGTTTAAAGCAGGGTTCCCTTTTGATAGATGCTTTACCTCTCAATATTGTGTTCTAGTTGAAGGCTATTTAGATCCTATGTGGATTGGCTTATTTAAAACGCTTTTAAGCATGTTTTTAGTGTTTTGGATAAATTAAAGAAGTGCTTATAAGCACGTGATTTTTAACTAAGATGATATAAATAAGTCAAAATTTAATCCAAATAGGCTCTTAGTATCTTCGCAGAGGTAGTGGAGGATTTCCCTGACATATTTAGCTTAGTACTTCATCAACATGTCACATAAGACTATTGCAAAAGTTAAAACAGACCAAGGGTGGGATCTTATCTCTAGATGATTGCTCAATGATTAGGAGATACCGAGGATAACAAAATTTTACAAGGTGTTGGAACTCTTATCTGGCCTATAAGAGGACCTGATAGATTAAGGTGGTTGGGACACAGTAGTCTCTTTTAGGGTGGGTAGTGCCTACTAGTTACTGAATAAGACCAACCAACAGGTATGAACTGGCCACGGAAGCACATTTGGAAGACTAAAATTCCAAAAATCTTTTTGTTTTGTTGGCTTCTGGTTAGAGTGGCTGTTTTTACTAAGGATAATCTGGCAAAAAGAAAGGTCACCTTATGCTCCATATGCTTTCTCTGTGGTGAGATAGTAGAGACAATTAATCATCTATTTCTACATTGCAAAATCACAGAATGACTATGGGAGTATGTTCATCAGCCTTAAGAGGAATATCTTTGAATTCTGAACATCTCCCTTGTTTTTGTACAATAGAGTACAACAGAATCATCATACTCCACCTTCATTCTTCTAACAACATTGCTGTCTTAAAAATAACAACTAACAACCTAGTCAACCACTCCAAAACTGCTCTGCCTATGCTCTTCCAAAACTCCAGTCGAATCTTGTTTGGTGTGGTTGCTCTTCCCTTGCTCATCCTATGAATAACACCCTTAATCTCTTCAACCTTTATACACCTACAATACCCAAAATCTGGCTTATTATCGGAGTGCTCCAATACTAGTAGCATAATGCCTTTGTCCCTCTCTCCATTCAAGAGTTCTTGGAAGCATGTTTGCTATCTTTGTCTGATGAGTGTCTCCTTCACCAAAACTTTGTTCCTCGTCTTTGTTGCACTTTACTTGGTCCAGATCTCGGACCTTCCTCTCTATCCCATATCCTATACAACTTATTTCTGTCTGTCCCTTAGTTCTTCATACAAATGTTCGAAAGTTGTCGTCTTTGCTGTCGTAACCGCCAACTTCACCGTACTTTATACCTTTCCCTATTCGCCTGTTTATCCTCCTCATCCTTGTTCTTCACCAACTTCGCATAAACTGCCTTCTTTTCTTCCATTTTTTTATTGGACTTCATCATTCCACCATCAATCCCCTCGATATCCATCCAAAGTTACCCCTCAAAATCCTTAATACCTCTCCTGCAGCTTCCCTGGTGTAGCTAGCTGTCCTATTCCACATACTTCTCCCCCTTCGTCTGAGCTCTTGCAGAAGTTAAGTCACCCCATCTAATCCTTGGCCAGGTTCTCTTCTTCCTCTTGATCTCCAAATTCACCACCAAGAGCTTATGTTGGGTTGAAAGATTCTCTTTTGGATAACCTTGCAGTCCTTGTACATACCTCTATCACCCTTCCTAAGGAGTAAGCAGTCTAGCTAGGGGAGGTAACCAAGTGGTCATCCTTCTTCAGAAAACTCGAATTTGCGTTGGTTTTGCATAATCATAAAGCGAGGCTCCTCCATTTCTATCCCCGAAATCAAAACCTCCATACACATTGTCATAACACGTAGCAGACGTTTTGATATGACCATTGAAATCTCCCCCTATGAATAGCTTCTCGATTGTCGGTATACCTCTCATAACCTCGTCCAAATCCTCCCAAAAGCACTTCTTGAGATCCTTTTCAAAACCAGTTTGGTATCCAGTAGTATGCTCAAAGTAAGCCTTCCAACAACTAGCTTAATTGTCATTATCCCAGTCTCCAAAGAATAAAAATAATGAATTTCAAATATTGGTATCATTGTAGAATCCGAAATATTAATGGATGGAATGTCCATTTTCTCTTAGTCTCCTCATAGAATATTTTTTTGAAGTTGAACTTATTCTGGCTCATGGACGATTAATAGTTTGTCACTTAATGGGAGTCTCTTCATACTATCTTCTTCATTTGACTTCTTATGTATAATTTTTTTGATCAGTTTTTCTGTTTTGCATTTGCTGTGACAAATACCGTCTCATGCTCTGACTTTAATTACATTCTTTGCAGGTTGTTTTTGATCATGACGGTAAGAGTTGTTATTATGCCATTTCTTTCTCTTTGACCACTCTCAGATTGTTGTCATTATGTGTTTAGCTTTTGTGAACACACTCTTTGTTTATTGTACAAATGTCCAACACTTACAACCTTTTGATAAGAGTTTTTATTATTGCATTGCCATCGTTCTATGCATGTGACCTTTGATTAGGGGGGAATATGTAATTTTGATCTCACCGAGGACATGACTTTAGATAGAAAGGAATGGAGGTCACAAATTTCGAATTAGAGTAGCAGGTTAAAAGGTTAGCAGGATTAGGTTGATGTCTGGACTTGGAGTATAGTAGGGTAGTAGGATAGTCGTGTTTTATATCCTGTGTTGTCATTATTCGTCATATATATGTTGATTTTTATCGTATTTACACACTATCATATTTTTC
>JBCEWC010011136.1:0-16981 GCA_038996855.1 Solanum aculeatissimum
CTCTTTAAATATCTCTGTTATTTTTCTACTTGAATCTAAACCTGGGGGAAGGGAAAAATTGTCGGTTTTTCCCAACACAACTCTCATCAAATCCTAAAAAAGTATATTCATGAAGTCATTTAGTAAATATATATATGTGTGTGATTATAATTTTAAAATATATATGAATTCAGTAAATCAAACGCACCGTAAATGAGGTTGGATATAAATCATCACTGTCATTTTGTCCTTAAAATGATTCTGAATATGATGGAATCTGCTTAAAAAAGAAATCAATAAACAAAATAAGAATCTATTAGTTGAAAATAGAATGGTGCATAAAGAATAAGTCTTAACCAAAATTGACATAATCTATTAAAAGAAAAAGTTTACAATTGCAGGGTTTGCATTAAGAAATGTGTCTATGCTTTTAGATTCCACTTCAATATTTGTGCCTCAACTATAGATTCATCAAAAAAAAATATGTGAATTGATAAATTAATATGCTTCAAAATTGCAAAATTACTAAATCAAATTAACAATTAAGATCAAATTATAAAATTACCTTATTTCTTTGTCTTTTTTTGTAGTTTTGATTTTCCTTTTCGGATTTTGAGAAGAGCTTCTTTTAATCTTTCGAGAACTTTCTAGACCACCTTTCATTCTCAAAGAACTAGGATGTCCTTTGATAGCTACACTTGGAGAGTCAAGTAAAGTAATATCTTGTCTCTGTTTACTTGAGTTCAAATTCAGATTTGACTCGTTAACTTGACTGTCACATACATTATCATTCTCATCCTCGTATAAAAGTTCATCAAGATCTTCACATAGTTGCAATAATCTTTGATAGGTAAATTTATAATGTTTTTCAGACCGAGTAGCTTGTTTTGAGAGCCCAAGAGAATGCATTATAATGTTATTGAACCATACAGTGGAAGACTTCAAATCATTCACATGTAATCTTGTATTTGAAGTGCTATCAACTTTTTCTTTGGTCGCATAACTGATCTAATAAATAACATGGTGGAAGTGAGTGAATTTATTTCTTTATAAATACCATAAGCACATGCCTACATAAAATACTCATAAACTCAGACTTGTGACAAGAACAAGTGGTCTCTTTTAATACAAGATTCAATATCTAACAATGTATGTTGGTATCTGTCTTTGAAACAGATGTACTTTATAGATATGTACACTATCCTGAGCCTCAATCTTTTCTAACACAAATTTTTGAGATTGAATCAATTCTTCTTGAAATATTCAAAAAAAAATTAGTTTATAATTTGGTTACTTCATCCTCCATAGGATATAAAGTTTTTAAGATAGCCTTTGAATGTTTTGTCATATAACCCTTCTCCCTCGCTTTGTCGTATCTAGCATCAATAACTTTATCATATTGTTGTACAAATACACTCATTGGTGTACTAGAGTTAAGATAATCCTTAAAATACTTATTCATACTTTCACTACTTTGAGTTGTTTTCTCACAAATTGTGTATATCTTATGCAATCAACTATATTCTTCCAAATTATTGTACGTTTTCATTATATCATTCCAAGAAGTTTCGAATTTCTCAGGAGTGGTTGTACAATGCAAACACTTACTAAATTCACTTTGAAAATCATCAAATTCACGAAAAATGTGACTTAAATATTCAAAAAGTTTCTTCTCAAAGTGCCACATACAAAAGTGATGTGCACTATTTGGGAATACCTTTGTAACTGTATTACTTATTGCAACATCTTGGTGTGTGATTATAGTATGAGGTGCAATACCAAACATTGCCTCTTGCTAAGTCTGAAGTAACCACTTAAAGATTTCTTCTGTTTAAAGCAAAGCACAACCAAATAAAATAGATTGATAGTGGTTATTAACTCAGGTAAATGGGACAAAAGGCATCTTATATTTATTCATCAAATATGTAGGATCAAACAGTACGACATCTCCAAAATTCTTGTATGTTATCCTAGACCTAGAATCAACCCAAAAACAATTAGCTAAATGACCCTGTACATCCATTTGTATTGCATAAAAGAATCTTGGGCTATCAGATTGACGCTTTTAAAAATATTTCAACATCAATTGTACATCTCCTTTCTTAAGATAGTTTTGTCTTTTAGTGCTCAAATAATTTTGAATATCTCATCTAGTTAGATTGAGATTGTCTACACCCCCAGCCTGAGTGACCAACACCGATGCAATTTTACTCGAACGAATACCAAAATTATTTAAAAGATTAATAAGATTCTTCTGAGCCAGTGATTTTTTTCTTTTTGATCGCAAGAATTTTTGGCTATGGGGAGAAGCAAATTCATGATTATGATTTGAGATAAGCCTAGCTATAACCCACTTTCCTTCTTCTTTCTTTGATAAATATATCATCACTTTGCACCCTTCTATAGTCTCATCTCGTCGCTTATTACTCTCAAGACTTTTCTTTGAGCGAAATTCTTCTTTTGAATAAACGAACTCTTGACCAATTGTTGATTTATCTTTTTTTGATCTATTTATACTATTTTTACGCACACTAAAGCCATTACGATAAGCATAATCAAGATAAAATTTGAATTCAATATCAACTGATTGAAACTCTATACCGATGTAGGGCTCTCTCAATTCTTCATCACCTATTTGAGGAATAAAAGGTAGCCCTACATTCATGTTGCTTTCTGTTTTCTCCAAGGAACTTTCAGTTCTTTCTATACTTTGCTCTTCTAAATTAGAGATTTGAAGAGTATCATGTAATAAAATTATTAGATGTGTAAATATTTTCTTCGTCACACAAAACATAAAATTCTATGTACATTGAAACAAGATACCTTTTCTTATTGTGAAGAGGATTTAATTAGTTACGACGTAAAGTTATGATATAATGACAAAAGATTCATTCTTGACAGCAGTGGCAGAGCTAGCATTTTTGTCAAGGGTGTTCATACTTTTAGAACATGAATGGGTGATTTTTGTATCAAGGGTGTTCAACAATTGATATATATCTAATTATCTATATTTAACCTATATATTCAGAAAAAAAATTTGACAAAGGGTGTTCATCTGACCACCCTCGGATGAACGTAGCTCCGTCCCAGTATATAATGACAAAAGTTGTTAACGAAGAGGAATTAATTAGTTATAATATAATGACAAAAGCTCCATTTTTATTCCATGGAAACAACTTTGTTTTCTAAATTAGAGATTTGTCATTAATTAGTTCACGAAGAGAATTTAATTTTTCAAACACTTATATACTGTCAAGAATAGAGCTTTTTTCAAAGACAACATGGAAGTTGTTGACATCAAGAAAGACAATTTAAAAAGGAGTGTATTTTTTAATTTTATACACATCAAGTTTTCAAGAAGAAAACGATAATGTGTTAATTTCCCATATCTATATATTGTGTTGATGATTGTCTCAAATTGCTTCAACTGAATATGTGAGTTACTTCAATGGTATTGAAGGTGAGCGTGAAACTAACGATGAAAAAGACCTTTCCTATTTTTGGTAAGTCAATTGGTAAGAATCCTAAATAAACTCCTCTAATTAATTAAGAGTCCAACTTACATTTAATATTTTTTTTAATTTAATAATAAGTAATATGTGATAATATTTATTTTGTGATTAAAAAATAGTTGACTATGTAGTTTTGGTGTCCACCGTCGATGAATACTGATTAATCTCTATATATATATATTACCAATGTATATAACTTAATTCATGTATCATAAAAATTTACCTTAATTATAAGCGAAATGAATGTGCAAAGTGTCAATCAAGTCACATACATTGTTCGTGTAAGGTTTTACTCCATATCATCTTTACAAGTTGTCGAGATTCAACATATTATTTCAAAATTACAATCTTACATTTTTTATTTTTATTAATCTATAAATATTATTTGAATGGCCTAACAGATTTTAAATTCAATTATTTTGAGTACTGTATATTGTTTTTAGAAAAGGATGTGATATATTCTTTAAATTTGTCATTTAGAGTTGATATATAGACCCCCTCTATCTTATAAAGAGAAAAGGATGAAGAATACCCCTAATCTATTGGAAATGACTCAAAAATATCCTCCTTCCATCTTTTGGTCTAAAAGTACCTTCCACCTTTAATTTTTTACTTTTTAATAAATAACATATAATAAAAATTAATTCTTTGATATAATTAGTTGCAAGTAACAAAAGTTTTTGCAAATTTTGACAAAATTGTTGGTACATTGAGTTTGAGGTTAATGTTACCTCTGTGAGTACATGAATTTCCTTTTCATTATTAGTCAGAGCGAAAAATGAAAAAAAATTTTAAGAAATAATAATTATATTATTATTATTATCATATGCAATATTGAAAAGTAAAATTTAAAAAGTATTATATATTGATATAATTAAATTTAATATAACAGTTTAAATATAATTAAAAATCGATCTAAATAAATCAAAATTATTTCATAATTAAAATATAAAATAATAGTGTGTAAAACGTAAAATAAAATAAAAAATTTATTGTGTAAAATGAAGAATAAAAACCCTATTGCGTTATTTCAAGGATAAAAATAAGAATTTTATTGTGTTTTTAATAATAAGAATTAGAATTTTAAGAGTTTTATTCTTTATTTTTACACAAAAAAATTTATTTTGTTTTTAGACTTAGAAATTTAGATTGAAATATTTAAAATACTTTGGGATGAGCTATAATTAAGAATTAGAATGAATAAAAAATTATCTTTTAGAGTAAATAAAAGAATTAACTAATAATTAGTAAAAGAATTTAATTTAATTTAATTATAGTAAAGTTTTTTTTAATCTAATTTGGATCATGAACCTGATTTTATTAATAATCAGATAAATAGCTTAGGCTCATAATGAGCATACAAAATGAGTCCAAAAGGCTTTCAAAAGAACCAATCCAATCAGGACCATTAACAACATTTAAACAACCCTAAACAAGGGTTTCCTAATATGTTCCCCTTCCCGCTTTGTCCGCCGCAAAGGATGTTCCCATGGTCCCTGTCCAACTGCTTTCTCCTTTTTCATTTCTCGGTTATCAACATACTTCACGATCTACCTTCGTATCATCTTACTTCAGCTATCAAATGTGAGTGCATGGTGACTATATATCTTTCAGTTAATTTTCCAAACTACCCAACTCTGATAGCCCCCTTTTCATATATATCAGGTGTCATCTCCGGTGGAATATTGTAACATTGAAGAGCACAAGAACCAACTTTCTATTATAGTTTAGTCCATGTAAGTATCCTCCACTTCCACCTAAAAATAGTAGGTTCCTTACCTTTTTTAAGCCTCCTTCTTCTTCTTCAGAGTCAAGAGGAGAAAATGGGTTGCTCATGCGATTACTGTGACTTCCTGCCTGTGCTTTCATGTTTGAGCTATGTCTGGTTCTTTACTCTTCCTTTTGCTGATCCTGAAACACTTTTTGAGGGATGATATAGAATAAGCTAGTTAGGATTTGCATAGTGTTGTTTATTCTTGCTTAGACCACTTGTTCTCGTAAATATGTAATTTTGTGCAAACAATGTGATATGTACTCTACTAGCCCTGTCTATTTTTGTTGATGCTGCAACTGCTCTTAATCCGAAAAGAAGGGACTTGATGTTTATCTATATTGACTATCCTTCTTGGTGAACTTGATAGATCGTTAAATGTCCAAAACTGTTGTTTATTTTCTGTATCAATTGCCATGTTAGCTACATAATCAACCAGTTGGTTTGCTTCTCTGTATATATATTGTATTTGTATGTTTAAGGTGCCTATTATACTCTAGCTGTCCTATATGATATGCATTATTTCCCAAGGGACCTTCCACTCTCTCTTTAGAAACTTGCATATGCTAAGAGAATCTATTTCCAGAGAAATATTTTGATACCCTTGAGAGGCACCAAATAGAACTGCTTTCCAGATTGCAGTAGCTTCTGCAATAACACTGTTAGCAACCCTTATGTTAATTATATTAGAGTTAAGAGCATTTTTAGACTAAAAGGTGGAGAAGGGGGAGGGGGGTATCCATGAACCCAAAACAAAGATGAAGGGTATTTTAGACCTAAAGATGGAATGAGGGTATTTTTGAACCATTTTCAATAGGTTAAGAGTATTCTTAGCCATTTTCCCCTTATTAAATAACTTGCTTTTATATAAATGACTCACATATGCCCTTTTCCTCTAACAGAAGTGAAAAAATTAACTTTTAATTTATTTTTTAAAATTTTTTATAAAAAAACTCATGTAGAGATATTTGATCCTTCTCACACTAATTTTTTTTACTTCTTTTATTCAATGTCTAATTTGTATTTATTTTTTCACTAACTTTCATGTAAAATTTATCATAGATGTCCCAATTTTTTTTTACATATACAAAAAATAAATTATAAAATATAGCAATAAAAAGAGTATTTTTAATTTTTTTCTTACTTATTTCTCTTTTTTTCATTTACACTTCTTTCTTTTTGTTTCTCATATTTTTCATTAAAGAATAAGGGGAAAATGAAATAAGAATAAGAAACTCAAATAATAATAATAATAATAATAATAAGTTTTCTTTAAAAAGAAATCATGTATGAGAAGGATCGCATATATAGCCCTGCATGAATTTTGTTAAAAGTAAAAAAATAAATTAAATCTTTTTTTTCACTTTCTTTAGATATAAAAGGGTATATGTGAGTTATTTTGAGCCACTTTTATAACGATAGAGATATATATAAGCTACTTTTATAATGGTAAAAATATTTGTAAGTTATTTTAATAACGAGAGATATATCAGCTTTAAATGTCAAAGTTGAGAGGGGTGTCAAACCCTTTTTGCTTTTGTTTTTGTTGTACTAGGCAAGTAAAATGCATTGACTCATGTCCCACGTGTATACCCACTAAATAATCTAATTAAGGTGATTAGTCCTTACCGTTACCGTTTACCCTCTTTTCTTTTTCTTCACATAGTGTAACATCCACCTAAAGAATTGAAAGAACTTAAAACCTATTGTCTTTCATGAGTCATTGTTATGTATAGATGGATAACTCAAAAGGAAAACATACTTAAAAGTAGCTAGAGAATTAATTATGTAGGGGGTGGGGGTCTCTATCGATGGCGGGTGGCATTTGCCTACACAATGCTTATGTCTTAGTCTTATTTCTGTTCGTACCAATTTTGCGCCACCTTTTATCGAAGCTTTTCCAGCAATTCAGCTCATGGTGAAAGAAAGAGAAAGAGACAATATAGATCATGATGGAGTACATAAATAAATAAATAGAAGGTAGTCATGTAGCCTAGCTAGTTATTTAAGTATAATAAATAGGCATCCTTCATCATTAGGGTTCATTTGTTTGGTGGGGCGTGCCTTTATATAACCCTATTTCTTCATCCTTCTTCCATTCTCTCTGTCCTTTTTATTTTTTTGGTCACAATATTACTGTCCTCGGGATTTGGTCCAAGAGCTATTCAAACTCCGATCCAAATCCCAGTTGGAGCTAAAAAGGGTTCCGATTTCCGAGGATAAAGCTTTGGTTTTTGTCTTTTGCTGTCTCTGAACGTAACGCAAACTACAATACCTGCAACTTCCTCTTCACTTGTCTGCCAATTAGTTGAGTGCACATATTGACTCTCTACTCAGATCTGGGCATTTACGAAGTAAGGTTTGTAGCCTTTGAGATGATTGTATAGTCAAATTTATATATGAATTCAGATCTAATGTTTATTGTGATTTTTAGTAGGTTTTAATATGTATATATATACTTGTGAATTCAAACTATCCTATAACCAAAAGCCTACGTCCTTCTCGATCATAAATATTAATGATATTTCTAGTGAAATTTGTTCCCAAGAAAGTCTTATTCTTAAACGTAACTGGAAGGGCTTGAACTGAATCCACACATATTTTGTGGTCTTAGTTGTGTGTGTGGAATAAATGGCCTAATTATGGTTTTCTTTGTGAATGAGCTCATAAGTTAACTAGTAATTACCTCCGTTAGTGAGCTCTTAAGTTCTACTAAATATATGTGCTTGAATTTTGTTCTTCTCCAAATTATTACTTGTAAGTCTTGAAATACAAGTCACTTTTTATTCGTTTCTATAACCTGTTAACTTACTTAACCAAACAAATATTTAAATGATCTTATTTTTTGCTAAAAATTATATTGATGGTACTATTTTCCTAAAGGAATTGCACAATACCCTCTTTTAATTAAGAATGATTTTATTTTGTTTTTCTTTCCATAACCTGTTAATTCACCAAGCAAATAGTTGAAGAATATGAAAAGAAATGCCTATATAAAGTGGTAAACCGCTATGGAGATAATATTGTATCCATCAATTGGATTATGCTTATCGTACAAGGCAAGAGTGGACTCAATTTTAATGATCAAACTAATAATACAAAAGAAATATATTTAGATGTACGCACTCGTTGTGTGGCTTTCTCATTTGTTCATCATCTCGATCTACTTGTTGTCCTTTTAGCCGCAAGACGAAAAAATATTTAGTGGATAGTATTTATATAGATAATAATCCTTTATTTGTTGCGGTGTATGTGTAATAATCCTTGATAATACATATATAATTTTATGTTAGTACAATCTTGGTAAAGCAGTTTGATTTCATATCCAAGCTTAATCTTACAAAGAAATGGATTTGACAGATCAAAGATAATGAATTCCTTGTCACATGTCCCTCCGGGTTTCCGATTTCACCCAACAGATGAAGAACTTGTGGATTATTATCTTAGGAAGAAAATCACCTCCAGAAGGATTGACCTTGATGTCATTAAAGACATCGATCTCTACAAAATTGAGCCATGGGATCTTCAAGGTTATATTTTGACACTTTGATTTAATTTCACTTGTTAGCTACATTTAAAGATTTATTTGGTAGTCTAAAAGTTATGTTGTACGATGCATCTTTTTTTTGTCTGAATAGAATTATGCAGAATGGGGACAGAAGAAGAGAGTGATTGGTATTTTTTCAGCCACAAAGACAAGAAATATCCAACAGGAACAAGAACAAATAGAGCAACAGCAGCAGGATTCTGGAAGGCAACAGGAAGGGACAAGGCTATATATTCAAAGCATGACTTAATTGGGATGAGGAAGACATTGGTGTATTACAAAGGGAGGGCTCCAAATGGACAAAAATCTGACTTTATTATGCATGAATACAGACTTGAGACTGATCCAAATGCTGCTCCTCAGGCAAGTTTTCCATAAATTATTTTCTTTTAATTTGTGCAACATATACACAGATTCGTTCATATTTTTGAACAAATGACAGGAAGAAGGATGGGTTATATGTAGAGTATTCAAGAAGAAAATAGCTGCTGGCATGAGAATGGATACTAGTGAACATGGTTCACCTATTTGGTACGATGATCAACTTTCCTTCATGCAAGACATGGACTCCCCTAAGCCACTGCACCCTCAAATCAATCACTACCCTAACTGCAAGAAAGAAGTCGATAATCTGCACTACCAAATCCCCCCTCAAAATCACCAATTTCTTCATCAACTTCCTCTTTTAGAAACTAATAATTCCAAACTTGCACCGTCACCACCTCCTGGTTGCAGCTCAATGCCTATATTTGGCAATATTAGACCCGCATTGCTCACACACGATCAACATGTCCATCCTGCTACATTGGCAGATCAAGTGACCGATTGGCGAGTACTCGATAAATTTGTTGCTTCTCAACTCAGCCATGAAGATGAAAATAATAACTATTCATCAAATGCAGTACAAAACACATTTCAGGCTCATGTGAATTTGAACAAGCAAGAAATCGCCCCCGAAAATACATCCTCAACTTCTCAAATTGATTTGTGGAAATGAAGGGAAATACACCTACTGCTCAACAATAAATATTATCATAGGAGGAATTAAGTATGCATACAGGACGTTATTGATTCAAAGTGTACGTTATATATGTGTACATTATAAATGTATAGAAATTATGCGACATTTTCTAATTGTATTTAACTTAAGATCGACTATCATGATTAACTCATAGAGATCGATGAAGCTATAATTTACGGCTTTATTTGTAATTTGTGTAAAACATATGGCTATAGATCTTTCTTATGGCCATAGCCATTTGCTTTGTTTATGTAAGTATAATCAGCCGATTATTTCTACATGTTTAAATGCTATTAACTGATTTTGGAAAAAAAAGTGATATTCCAGTAATAACAATTTTTCAATTTCTAGGAATTAACATAGTTATATACCAAGCTAAGGTTGTTAAAAAATAAATTGCTCTATCAGCGTTATTTTATAAGTTATAGCATGTGAGGTATTGCTGTAATTATCTTTGAGAAGACTTGATAGTGAAAAAAATATTTTTTATTGTCGGTTCAATGTGTAAGAAAGTTTTTACTATAATAAAATGAAAAAAAAATGGTTTGGAAAATGCTAGATGTGGAAAATTGTACGTATTTTTTAATCCCGTTTGGTAAATATTCGGACTCTAGCACTCCTCCACTGGCGTTGAAGAATGATCAGTTATATAGGATAAATATTTTTTTGTACTATATATTTATGAATAATTTTAAATTAAAAAGATGTTGATGTTGCCACGGGTAGTATATAGAAGTTATACTCTACTGATAAAGCTACTGCATGCAAGAGGCAGATAAAAATTTAAAAAAAAAAAAAAAAAACTCACCTTAGTTACAACTTTGTCAACAGCACATTCTTTCAATAGGAAAAGACTAATTAATTACTCGACAATTATGAGCATGAACTTAAGAATCTTAATTCATAAGTTTATGGGACTTTGATAATACGCAAAATTGAAGAATCATCACCGAGGTCCCATACGATGATCAGAGGCGGAGCTAAGTGGGAGTCCATAGGTTCAGACAAATTCAATAGCTTTTTTATAGACTCTATGTTTGTATTACAAAAATATGATTTGTAATATTTTTCTCTTCTTTAGAACCCTAAATTTTTCATCTTGATTCCGCCTCTGAGGATGATCGGGGTTTTCCACTTTTAATGCTTTGATTAGAGGTCTTGGGTCCATTTCTCATAAACAAAAACCTTCTTGATATGGAGTATTTTACTTATAAATGAGTTTATCTGATGTCAATTCAGATTAGTTGGTCTAATAATATTCGCGTAGATGCTTAAAGTAACAAAATAAATTTAGAAACAAGTGTCAAAATAGTAAAGAATTTTTATCCTTCAATTATCCTATTAACGTAAATCCAAATTAATTGGGTCAATAAATTTTAAACACAAATGCTTAAAGCAGAAAAAAAAACAATGAGGAATCAAATAACGAAGAGTTTCTATTTGTTCGTGGCTGCAAACGAAAAACCAATATGCATTATGACAAAAGCAAGTGACAGTAGCTAGGAGCACTAATAATATTACAAGCCTAAATTTACTGTGAGAAAAGAGTTCTTTTTTTTAATTCTCACCGTTGATTTTTACTTATTCAATATTTTAAAAATAGATTTTCATTTTTATTTGTCATTTTTAACATATCAAGAAAAGTAAAAAAAAAAATCTTATTTTACCTTCAAAATTAATTATTTATTCCTCAAATCACTTCACAAGACCTAAAGACTACATTGATTAATGTGGGTATTATGATAAACTATTCATATTAATCATTGTTTCTTACACTATTACAAATAAAAAAATTTGCGACAATTATAATATTATTTTAGCAGCAATAATAAATATGAATATATATAACCAACACATTTTATAAACATCAGTAAAGACTTTAGCGACTCTAGATACAATAACGTTAACTGCCGTTAAATATTTTTGCAATAATTAAAAAAAGTAGTAAATCATTTATTTTCTGTTATAGGGTAAATAACTGGCCGGGCAGTAGGCATGATGTTAAACTAAGTAATTAAATAAGAGTTGGTTATGGAGAAAGCACTTATTACAGCAAATACAAATACACATTTCTTATTTAACCAAATTGCTATTGATAGGTCCATCAGCAAAAAAGGTGTACTAGGATTACGTTCCTTTGGAGTTAAGACTTGTTCCCATTGCATTTGCATTTGATGAAATAACTTTGCGTAAAAACTTTTCCATTCTTCACAGGAAAGTAAAAACCCTAAGAAGCAATCCAACCCTAGTCACACTTATATATACCACAATCACCCGTAGTCGGTAGAGCTGGAAAGATGTAGAGTGTTATATGTACGCATTAAAATTTCACTAAATAATTAATTTAAACTCAATAAATCAAATAAGTTGCAGCGAAATTATAAAGTTCAAATCTTGAATATATATGCCTCTACTATCAAAGATAAGAATGCACATGGGTAACATATCTGCAAACGGTACTAGCAATTGCTGGTTCTAAAAATATTGCACGTCAAATATACATAGTTGAGCTTATGTAAATCTTGGGAACACGATTAGATTGATTAAGTCAGATTCAGAATTTAAATTTAATCGGTAATTGATTAGATTTTGAGTTCTTTGAAATATGTGTGTGAAATTTTAACACATACATATAACACTCTACATCTTTCCGGCCCTACCGAGTACTGGTGATTGTGGTATATATATCTAATGCTTTCAGAATCTTAAAGAGTACTCGTGCTACTCAAATTGAAGACGTAGCCAGAATTTGAAGTTTTTGAATTCTAGCATCCTTTTAAGTTATATATTGAGTTCTAAATGAATAACTCTTACATATTAATTAAGACAAATATAGGATTTAAACCAAAGGTACTCATGAATTCGTAACCAATACTCTAGCTCAGCCTACTTGTAGTGCATGCAAAAAACATGCTAAGAAGAATCCATGGAAGGAGATGTAAGAGATAAAGGGGGACATTACTTACAGAAACATATGATCTTCTCACTAGAGTAATTCTGCAAAGTTGCTGAAGAACTTGATAAAAGTAACCAAAAGAATAAAATGAAATTAAGAGAGAGTTGATTATCACAATATTTTTTTTATAAATAGAGTGTAAACATATATAGTGTCCAAGTTATTTGGGATGTCTTAGTCTGCTAGAGATAATGCTCATTTTCAAGAAAAGGGAATTATTTTTTTTCCAGAAACATACTCATTTAGTATGTTTTCCTTACTCATTGACCACAATCTTTGCAACTTTAGAAATAGTTGTCAACAAAATGGTATCCAATAGGACAAAAAATATATTTTCAAAGTCAATGAGTGTCAGTTTAAGTCCAAAAACAAAAATAGGCATACGCATGGCATGAAGATGTGATGAGCACCTGGGAATGATGATTGAGGTTTCCAAGAGTAAGTGTTTTTGAGTGTGAATGAAGTTAACATCATTAAAGGATGAATTCCCATGTGACACCTATTATCTGCTCTTCTTTCCACTCTGTAAATTCAATAAAACAAACAGTGTTTCTTCAATTATATATTGCTTTCTTTAATTTGTTTTCAGTATGTCATTCAAATTTGAGTCCTAAAAATGGGCTTAGCTCATGAGTATGGAGTTGGACCAACTCCACTTGTTATTGTAGGAGATTATTTTTTAAGATTATTTAGAATTAGGGTTTATAAGTCCGCCCCAACTAAGTCATTGATCAAGGTCGGGTCAGGGAC
Organism: Solanum aculeatissimum; assembly: GCA_038996855.1. NCBI lineage: Eukaryota > Viridiplantae > Streptophyta > Magnoliopsida > Solanales > Solanaceae > Solanum > Solanum aculeatissimum. The sequence goes on from JBCEWC010011136.1 coordinate 13,537, forward strand.
AGCTCATGAGCTAAAAATATTACTCTCTTTGTCTCAGTTTAGATGAGTTACTTTGACTTGTTACGGAGTTTAAGAAAGAAAGAAAGACTTTTGAAACTTGTAGTCTCAAATATGTCATAGATATTTATGTGGCTAGAAATCATTTCATCAAGGGTAAAATGAGCATTCTAAAATTAAATTGTAACTAAATATAGAAATGTGTCATTCTCTTTGGGACTGACTAAAAAGGAAAGTAAGTCATATAAAGTGCGATAGAGAGAATATTTAATTTGAATTAAAATAAATAAAGTTGTACTTAATTATTCTTTAGTTTACAAGTTTATTTTTTTTAATCTTCTTTACTTATTTATTTGTCTTAAAAAAAAAAATTCTTTAATAATAGGATGATTCAAATTCATCATCATTGTTTATCATATTTGATTTGAAAATCTTCTCATTTCTTCATGTTATATATTTCAAATATGAGACTATAATTGAAAGTGTCACTAATCATATGTATAATGCATATTATGATCGTAATTATTATGTTCTTTTATATAATTTTGTTAGACATATTAAAAACTTAATCTATTGATGGAATTTTAAGTTTGAATTTAAATTGAGAAGACCAAAAATTATTTATTTATTTTAAAAAAAGGGGCTAGCCTTCTCCAACCCTCGGCCCTACTAAGGTTGGGTTGGGTTGGGCATTTCAAGGCCCTTTGAAATGAAAGGCGAACCCGTTCTAGCCCTTCTTTGGCCCGTGAGGCTTAGGCTAGATAAGACTGGGTTAGCCCGTTTTGACAGTTCTAATTCAAATATATAATAAAGTTATTAATCTACAATAAATATATACATATTTTTATTTATATAAAAAAATAGCCAAAAATCATAAAAAATATACAATGACTAAAAAATATAGTTTGTGAAAAGTCATTAAATTAACATGCATTGCTTGTACAGTATAACTTACATTTACATGAGTTGTGTAGTGACAATACATTATGATACACTCAAAAAGTTGAATACAACTTAACTATATATAACTTTTACATAAAGTATACACTAATTATTCAATCACGATCAACTCAAAATCACCGCTAAACAATCCCAAATGTTAAATATGAAATCCTTTTGATATTTCTAGTCTTTTAATATATAATTCACTCAAAACATTTCATATTTGTGGCACATCTAATTTTTAAATAGAAGAAGAAAGGATAATGACGAAGAACAAGGAAGATGATCACGACGAATAACAAGGACGAAGATGACAACTAAGGAGAATTTGACTATTTTTATTTTGTAATTAAATTGACCAAATGGTCTTTTTGGGTAATTATACCAAGAAAGAAACCAAGATTCTCCACGGAAAGGAAATTAAATGAAGTATTTACATAAATAATACATTATATATCAAATATTACCCTTTTTAGAATATTTCTTTTATTACGGTATATAACATATTTTATCATTAAGTTACAAAAACATCCTTCTCTTTCTCTTCCTCTTTCTTCTCTTCTTCTCTAGGAGTCTTGTTTTTTCTTCTTTTTTTTTTCACTTTTCTCTTTCTTCCTATTTCAATTTCTCATCTCCCTCCCTATTCAATTCCGCATCTTTACTATTACATTGTTATAAATTTTATTATTATTATTTTAATAAATATAATATATTTTCTAATAATATAAAATTAATTAAATCATATTGAAATATTTAAAATTCACACATAATACTTATAATTAAATTGTACTGAATATATTTGATATTCAAAAATAACACTTATAACACATTTTTATTAAAAATATTTTAGTTATAGATTCACCTTTTGCATTGAAAGATGTTTATAATATGTATTAGTTACTGAATTTAAAATGTATTATAATTCTTTTTTGTTATTTTCTCTTATTAATGATATTAAAATAATTATTATATTAAAATATATTACTTATATTCTCCACGTGCATTAAAAATATCTATAATACATATGAAGTATCAAATTCAAATGTATTATAGTTTTTATTTATTTATTTATATTAATGGTGTCAAAAAATATTACATATGAATTTCAAATATTTAAACACTAGTTAAATTAGTTTGTATGTTAATATATTAAAATTGTGTCAATGCATTATGTCACGTCCCAAAATGGGCCGTGAGTGACACCCACACCTAACCTCAGTCGGCGAACCAACGATACAAATCTCAACTTATATTAGCTATTTAACTTATGAAATACGATATTAATGCGGAAGTTCAAACTTATAAAAGTAAGGATTAACAAAATCCACTAAGTCCATTACATAACTTTCCCCAAAACCTTAAAGTCATCACTTCAAGGACATCTAATCTCAAATACTAAGTCTAAGAGTAGCAACACCAAAATAGATAAATAAAATAGTATATGTCAGAAAACTAAGGACATCATGCCATGATTGATAGAATCCAACACGAGCTAGAATATTAGCTCACCCTGAAATCTGATATACCGACGACTTACTAAAGTTGAGGGTGAGCCAAAGTCAATGGAACACTCGTTGCACTCCACAAAAACAAAACAAAGAATATATATTTACAAATAGGAGTAGTCAGTATGAGTCACATGTAGTGAGTAGGTATCATCGGCTTACTCCAAATAGAAATTAATATGCATAAAATAACATCAGGAAATCAACTATAACATTTAACAGGTGGCAAGCAACAAGTACAAGTGACAACGTCATAAAACAGGTGTGTAGTTAGACAAAAGTATCAAAAACAAACATGAGGACTCAGGCCTCCACACCACACTTCTTTTGGGAGATGGGTTATTTGAGATTTAGTATATTAAACACTTTAATATGTTTTCCTTTAATATTATCATGCCGGAACGTGACACCTGATCCTATAATACTGTGTCGGAACGTGACACCCGATCTAATTATATCCGTGTCGAAACGTGACACCCGATCCAATTATATTTAATTCATCATTCTTTATCATTACTTTCTACTTCATTAACAATATTTCATCAAGCCTTTTTTATTCAAGGCATCACTTTGATAAGACAAGTTCAAGATTATGAATTTCATGGTCTTGAGATTGTAGACCTATCACAACACATATCAATCATCCAAACCACAATAATCAAATGCATAGAATAATTTCACAATATTACTCAATGAATATAAATTATTATTAAAAGTCTTTCTAACACATAGAATAAATCATAACCTACCTCAATTGAAGATACTTTATGGGGTGAATTATCAGAAATAGATACTGAATTGTTGCACAGGTTGAATATTGAAAGACCTGTAATAACATTTTGTGATGTTAGAACTACACAATATCAAGATATTATATTAATTATCGTATTTATAATAAACTTTGCATCTTTCTAATGCACTAACTTTTTTTTATAAAGGTAATTTTGGGCTAACTTTCACATCTATCAGTAGTATGTGGATAAATCCCACTATTGAGAATG